>LKNJ01000258.1:0-199089 GCA_002120245.1 Maccullochella peelii
ATAGATAGATAGATAGATATATGCCTCCTTACCTTCACAGAAGTCACACAGGCATCATTGTCCTTCAGCACACTCTCTACTGTCTCTCTCCTCGCTTTGATTTCTGAGTTCAGGGCCTTGAAAACACAATAAAAAGATGTCAGATGTCTGATGACTTAGCACATATGGACATGTTGGACCCTCAACACTGTAAGCAAGTTATATGATAACATTGAAGGGCTGAGCGGGAGACCTTCTGCTTGCTGATATGGTCATTCAGTGCTTGGATGCTGTCTATCTTGGTGGCCTGCAGGGCATCTTGTTTTGTGCGTGTGGCATCAATCCAGTCCATAAGGGAGGCACTGGTTTGCTTGTAGTGCTGCAGCTGAGGGTGATACAACTGCAAATCCTGGAGTCTGAGCAAGAAAAAGAAAGAGAAAGAATCCAAAATATAGCACTATATATTCAGCATCTTTTTCAATAGGCACTTTATTGATTAATGTGCGATACAGAGAGAAAGACTGAGAGAGTGAGTTCCATTTCACACAAATCTCCAATCCAAGGGTTGTCCTGTGTTTAGCAATAAATAAATGGTTATTTTCATTATAGATTAATCTTCCCATTATTTTTTCAATTAATCAATTAATTGATGAATCTATAAAATGTCAAGAAATAGTAAAAAATGCCCATCACATGTACACAGAGCCCAAGGTACCACCTTAAAATTGTTTGTTTTGCTCAATCAGCGGTCCAAAATCCAAAGGTAATCAATTTAAAATGTATAAAATAAAAGCAACAAAGAAGAAGCTGGTACCAGTGAATGTGTAGAATGTTTGTTTAAACTGTTGTCTAATCAGTTAATCAACTAATAGTTTCAGTAATATTCGTGTCCAGTGATCCATGTGGACAACCACTTCGACATCAGGGTAAGGGGCTTGTTTCACCAAATGTGCAACATGAGATAATTTCCCCTCACGTTAATTTTGACGTGTTTCACTAGTCAAAACAAACACCATACTCGGTCATGCGTGAGAATGCAGAAGAGCCTTGTAGGACTCGCAAATTGATCTTAAACTTGCAAACAACAATCATTTGTGAAACATGACACTGCCACAATTTAAAATCTCTGTGTAAGGAGCAGTGCTCGTTGGTGAAACGAGCCTCCAATCCATACATGTAATGGGAGTCTCACAGTAAATAGGTCCTCAGGTTTGGTGTAATAGTAAACTGGAAACACCTGGGTCCTTGATATAAAATAGTTATGAGAAAGAGAGAGAGACATACCTGGTGTCAATCTGTCCTTGGATTCGTCGCCAGCGGTCTGACAGCAGGCCCACCTGTTCAGTGTATTTGGACAGCATCATGTCACACCTGTGGAAAGGCCCGCCCACCTGGCCGTTCCAGTGGCTCGCCTTGGCCAACTCTGCCTCCATGGAGGCCAGGACATCCTTCTTCTGATCCAGCTCTGCTTTAATATTCTACAATATCAACAACACACAGAAAAACACCAGTCAAATGTGACATCCAGGATATTTTTTAAAGAAAGGGGAATCGTGGCATATATCATAAGCAACACAGTGGGACTTCTCTAGCTTTCTCACATCAGCTTTTCTAATTTAAAATGATGGGTGACCACTGAGACATGCACTGGTATTCTGTCCCAGCTGTAGCTTGCCAGGTATGACACTGAGTGATGCAGAAGAAAAGGCTGGAAAAATTGCAGTATCACAAGTATAATACATGTATAAAAAAGATAACTGAAACTCCAATATCTTGCTGAAAGAACTGCAGTGATTTTTGTGAGAAATGTATTGTATAAAAATGTAGTATGTTTCATAAAATACCTTCAGGGTCACCATATACTCCTCCACTTCACTAGGCGACAGAGAGGTGGTCTCTTTCTCGGTCAGTCTCGCCTCATGAACTTTCACTATGTCTTCAGCTTGTGCCACACTCTGCAGCATGTCCCTTAGAGCCCGCAGCCTGATAAAGAGGAAGAAATGATGGAGAGGTGGAGAAAGTCATTCCAGAAAAATGATGTGTGAGCTTCCATTACATTTGTTGGTTTAGTATTGTGTGAAAAAAGCAAGGCTACTTTAATACACTAAGTAACATAAGAACATCTGCTGAAAAAGACAGTTTTGATCCATGTCTTCTAGTTTAAATTCAGCTTCTGGTGAAATTCTCTGAATATGGAAATCAGCTCAATTATATTATAATAAAAGACGGTGACATGGGTATCCAAGCTGTGTTGTGTCTGCCTAAAATCCAAAAATCACTGGTTAACTCACAACTTTCTGTCATGTCTGGAGGTTAAGGTTCTTCAGGCTTCAGACCTGGTGGCCATTAAAAGCAACATTGTGCTGCACTTTTTGTGGCAAGACTTTTGATACTTTCTGAGATACGTTGTTTTTTATTGTTCCACTTATAGTCAGTTAAACTCATATCTTTCTGGAAAAATGTTTCCAGTCAAGGCCCTGGGAATGTTGTTCAAGGTGACCCACAAGGATCGATACTGGGCCCTCTGCTATTTACTTTAGACATATGAAAGATTTCTTTACCACCTCAACATCGTAATGTGCCTTTTTATGCTGATGATACCGTCTTGTATGTCATTGGCTCCACTGCAAACCAGGCCCCTCCAGATTATTGTCTGCCTTTAATGACCTTCAGATCACTTTAATGAATTCTATACTCCAAACTCCAGCTTGATTTCAACAACCAACTATATCTATATTTCTATCCTGGCTCACAGAGGTATTCTATATACTCATGCTGCCGCTACAACCCTTTAACCATTAGGTTATAAGCGACTGCTATATAAACTGCTGAGACTTAGTTGAATTTAAAGCTACTATGACAGTAGATTATTGACATCCTTTAAAGGTTTCTCATTACAACACTGATGGTAGAGATGGGTTTTGCGTAAGATCCACTTTGCTATTGGAATACTGTAACTTGCAACACAAGTCAAAGACACTCATTCCTCTGAAGGAGTTTAATAGTAAACTAATATATGAATTTGTTAGACTGAATCGTCTTGTGTATTTGTGTCTTTCTCGCTAATGAGATCTTGATCTCAGTGAGACTTCCTGGGAAATTCAAAGCTTAATAAACAGCAGTTTGAGTTTGTTTGCGCAGGCTTACCGCTGTAGGTAAGCTGACGAGCTGCTCTCCAGGCTGTCCAGCCTTTGAGTGATGACTCCAATCTCACTGCGGAGGAACTGGGATTTATCTGAATCATTCATGCCCTCCAGCTCCGTCAAGATACGCTCCCTCAGACGTGAGTACTCCTCATACATCGAGCTGACATCGTGCTGCATCGTCTACAGGACAACATACACACAAATACAGTTATTGCAATGAATATGGGGAATAAGTGTTTGGAATAACATTTGTTTTTAATACTACATGCTTGTCTGTTTTTCTTGTATTTTTGAGTTTTTGTGTCTACCTCCAACTGGGTGATCTTGAGGCCACAGTCGTGCACCCCGTCGTCTCCGAGGCAGATGTGAACGTGCTGACTCAGCTCACCCTCAGCGGCCTCCAGCCTCAGTCTGAGCGCGTGCAGCTCAGATAAGCTGCGGGAGGATGAGGAGGAGGGCGAAGACGCAGAAGAAGGGTAGCCCGAGGACTTAATCTTCAACTCACTCTTGGTCACTTTGGATGAAACTTTCTTAATCCCTGGCTCTTTTTTCACCACCTCTCTCCTCTCTGCCTGTTTTTTCAGCTCAGCTCTCTGTCTTTCTTCTTCGAGCCTCCTGGCCTCCTGTTCGGCGGCAGCTTGTTGCTGCTGCAGCTGCTGCTGCTGTAGTTGTTGCTGCTCGGCTGCTTGCTGTGTTTCTATTTGTTCCTGATGTGCAACTGTGAGTAGACACAAGATATGTTTTTCACAATCGGTGGAGGAAAACGTGACGGTTAAAAAGGTCTTCGGTCCTGCAGCTGGACTCTCATATATACAAAACATGATTTGCTGCATTCTCAAACACTTAAGCAATAGTTTACCTCACGTTAGAACAAGTTAGCATTATTAGAGGACTTAATACCTAAACTACATAAACACTAAAACTAACAATTTCGAAAATTGTCACAAAATCTCAAGAACTTGTTTTGGTGCAGATTGAAGGATTTTTAAAGGTATTACCACGCAAGATATGGCATTCTTTTTTTACATTTCTGATTTTCTCATCAAATATTTGATGCAGCTCCAGATGCAGACTACACGTTTCAGGACATTTTTTGTCAATAAAAATATAGATTTAGAAATTGAGCAGCATTGGTCGATGAGGTTATGAATAAATGTAAATAATTTTTATTTGCATATATATTAACCTTGCAAATAACACATAATATACTATGCGAATGAAATTGGTCTTGACTGACTACCATTAGTCTAATACATAATTAAAGATGTGGCCTGAATTTCTGTATTATTCGTTCACAAACCACAAAAATTCTGTTTCATTAATAAGAAATGAAGTTATTTTCTCAGGGTCACATGTTCTCTTGTCCTTGCGGCCATAGCTTCGTTGATGTTTAATTGTAGCATCATTTTATTATAATGATAAAATTACACATAGTGACCCGTAAATCAAAATATAAATGTAATGATTTTTTTTTGTCATGCAGAGGAGGGCGATACTGACTGTAAGTTGGCAGCTGCACCACCAGCTGGTCATAGTGGGTCTGGGCTCCGGTGAACTGGTTCTCAATACTCCTCTTGTCCTCGTCACCAAACATCTGGGAGCCGTGGCAGCTCACTTTGAACTCCTCGAAGTGAGTCTCCAGGTTTTTGATAATTTGGCGGTATTCCTCAGGACGCATCCGGGCCAGCTGAACACACACACAAACATTATGTTTGACTTCAAAACCACATCAGACACCAAAACCTTTACCATAAGTGAAAGGTAAGCAAATGCACTTTATTTAAAACACCCCAATAATAATAATAATAATAATACTTTATGTATCTGTTTGGAAACTTTCCATTGTGTTGGATAGTTTTTAATTTTGCTTTTTAGTATCACGCAAGCTACAGAGTGGAACAAAAGTCATGGCTTTAGTTTGGGGCTGGAGGTTCCCAGAGGTAGTCATGCTTCAAAAGAATAGTTTGACATTTTGGAAAATACGCTTATTCACTTTCTTTTGCCGAGAGAGAGAGTTTCCACTGATTGCCTGGCAACAAGACTTCAGGAAGTCACGGCGCCTGGCCGATAAGTAGTCCAGCACATGATCCCCCGTAAAACTAAAACTTTTTACACTTTTCTTGTACGAATTAAACAAACAAGATTTAATGTATTAATTAATGAGTTTTAGAGTGCTGGTAGGGGATTTTTTTACCTTTGGACAGAGCCAGGCTAGCTGTTTCCCCATTTCCAGTCTTTATGCTAAGCTAAGCTAACCATCAGCTGGCTGTAGCCTTATATTTAACGGACAGATACGAGAGTTGTATTGATCCTTTTATCTAACTCTCGGCAAGAAAGCAGAATAAGTATATGTATTTCCCAAAGTGTCAAACTATTCCTTTACGTGTACATGAAGTAAATAAATGTGTTGATGAATCCAAGACAACAGAGACTGACTTCAGAGAGTTCATTCATCACTTACCATGGAGATGGTGAGGGAGTTGATGCGTTTGATGTCCAGGAGACAGTACTGCCAGGCGGTGAGACTCTTAATGTTGATGTACAGCTGATTCCAGATTGACAGGATGGCCTCATAGTACTGCTCGTTCCTTTGGACAACACACAGAGACCAAATTTAAAACTTAACTCATAACAGCAAGGTTTCTTGTGCCTTCTTCTCAGCCAAGAACCACATATTCATTTCATGTGTTCCTTGACCACGAGTTATAAAATCATCATCAAGAACCCAAATGAAAACTATTTTGGCGTCTTACTTGTTGGCCAGACTGACGCTGAGTGGATTGGGAGGTGGTACGATCAGGCACACAGAGGGCACAGACATATCCAGTCCTCCGGGGCCTGTAACGTCCCACTTACTGCGCTGACTGTTGTCCTTTAGAATCGCCTCATTGCCCTTACAGATCACCTTCTGCGGAGCCCAGTGAAAATGAACTTTATCAATAAATAAATTAACATACAGAATCAAATCTGGCTCCACAAGACAAGTTTTGAAAATATAATTAATATGGAGGATTCAAAAAGGCAAATTTATATCCCCAATGTGAGCAGACTTTGTTCGACTCCACTAACGTACATGTGGAAGGGTATACATGGATATATATGCTGTGAGGTGATCATCTGAAAACTGACCTGGTCTTGTTTGAAGTCGCACAGGGCTTTGACGATGACGGGGCTGCTGCTCTTCTCTTCAGGGTTTCTGGGTTTCAGTCTCACAATGTTCTTGGACATGCTGACCAGATGTTGAACCTGCCTCTTGTTTTCCATGATCTTCTCCTTCTCCCTCTGGAGATCAATAATAATAATAATGACAAACTTCTGTAGCTCATTGTTTACTGCAGCTTTCCCATATAATAATAGATACATAACTTCTTCTTAATCTGTAACTATTTATTGGCTTTTAAACGCAATTTCTTTCTAATTTTTAATTATTTATGTGATCTATGCCCCTGTAAAGCACTTGTGTCTGAACGCTGCTGTATAAATAAACGTATTAAAACAGAGAGAAGAAGAAAAATACACATTTCACACACAATGAAAAAGGCTGAAACTTGAACAGACATATTAATAATAATAATATAGAAGGCAGACCCAATAATTTACAACAGGACAAAAACAGTTTACGGCGATGAAAAGACCAAGTTATAAAATGTGAGTTTTGACCATCTGCAGATTCTGACATTATAGGAGAAATTAAAACATTTGAATCGCCCAAGACGGCGTCAGATGTGTTGATTAATGGTCTTAGAGGGGGCAGCCCTTCAGTTTTGCTGTGCTGAAAATCTCAGATGGTATCTATGCTTAATACTATGACCCTTTAACGCCCTTTGATAGAAGCTGTTGTACCTCCAGACCCCCGAGGAGCTCCAGTAGGTCCTCCAGTGAAGTGTTCTTGTCACAGGTGAACTTCTTACGGACCGTTTCATGCTCCTTCTGCAGGATGCCGTACGTCTCATTGGCCTCCTTGAAGAACTATTGATAAACACATAATGTTACATAACTCTGAGATATATAATTAGATATAGATTATGGAGTTTTTCCACAGTGTTATTTATAAGGGGGCCAGCTTCATTTAGAAAAAATCTTTCATTAGGACCACATCTGTTAACATCAGGAAAAAAGCAGATGCTATATATATATATATATATCACACAGCAAAGCCCTTATATCTAATGAGTGAGGCTGCTGTTTAGACCACCATATGGTAACTTAATTGATCACAAGACATGAGAGGTGTCAGTATGTGTCTGATTCAGCTCAGCACACGACAGTGACTGATTAATCATCAATTAACGCCACTATGTGAAGAATTTTAATGTGGCAGCTAGAGTCGGATCTGTGGGAGGGAAACGGCATCCATTACTGTCTGCCAAAGTGGCTTTTTTATTTTTTTAATACTACCACTGAGGGCACAAACATTTTTGTTTTGCCATATTTTGCCTTTATTCGATAGTGCAGAGAGAGAGAGACAGAAAACATGGGGAGAGAGAGGGGTATGACATAAAACAAAGGTCAGAGGCCGAAATCACAAGCTGAACATGTGTTTCTGACCTAAAGCACTTATGCACAAGTTAGATATTGACCAGCTGGACCCATTTAATGTCAGTATCTCCTGGGGAAACCCTGCATTATGAAGCTAAATACAGAGTACAACAATAATGCATAAAGCATTAGGAGACGACTCTGCCAGGAGGTCCTTGTCAGTATGCTTATTAAACCTGCATTCATTGATTTGACCACTTGGAGGCAGCAGGACAAGCTGTAAACACAACACTGACATATCATCATCTTGGAAAACGTGTTAGCAAACAGTTGCCTGTTTACACATCGATCATCTCAGATAAACATTAGCATTCACCTGGAGTTTCTGATGCCCTAATGAATGTAAGTCCAATATTCCCTCTCTGTTAGCTCTGTTTTTGGTCTCCACCAGCTCCTGAGGGAAATATCTGGCTCTTTAGCTGCTAAATGCTCCATTATGTGCACCAGCTAGTCTCTAACTGCGTCTGTCTGTTATTTGGTGCTGAGCAGGTAGTGGACCTTGACTTTATTAGAGCATGTTTGCTGAAAACAGCTGCCCTCTGCAGTTGGAAACGACGGTGATGAGAAGCAGTGAGAGTGAACCAAAACAATGAGCTAAAAATCTCCGTAGAGCTGAGGGTCTCTTGATAATTCTCTCGGGGTTTCTCACTACAAGTAGCACCCTTTACATTGCACACAGTTATTTAATTAATTGTTAATATAAAAATATTTATCAGAGCAGCTTTAAGTGTAATGTTTTGTCATGTTACCTGGTTGTAAGCTGCATTCTCCTTCAGATGAACATCAATGCACTTGGTGATTTGAAGGAGCCAACTCCACTGAGTCTGCAGAGTGTCCTTGTAAGCCTGAAAAAGGGCACAAACACAGACACACACAGAAAAGATAAGGCTCCCACATGCACACTTATAAATGCATGGATGGACAAAGATGCACATAGATCGGTCCACACCTCGATCTTGTCTGAAGCCGGATGGTTGTTCTTCAGGAGCGTATCCACTTTGGCTTTCAGTTTATTCAGGTCCTTCTCTTTGACCTCCAGGGCACTCATCAGTTTCTGTTACATAAGAAGAGGTTTAGGAATCACAGGGGACACAGAAATCATCGGGATGCAGCTGGAGGAGCTTCGTTCTGAGTGGCTGACTGACTGCAGCTGCCAAAATCTAATCCATCACAGATGATTGCTCCCTTATGAGATGCTGATTAACTTCATAAAAAGGCATTAGCGTCATTTAGACTCACAGGATTGCCAAGAATGTTAATCGAGTACAATGAAGCTCTTAAACATGGATTTCTGTGGCATCCATGGTTTTATCTCCTGTTTCTCACTGAACTTTTCAACTTTCAATCGTGTACGTTTCTACTGACCGAGTAGCTCTCCTGCTTCCGTGGGATGTACTGGTCGATGTTCTTGTCCCCCCAGTCGAAGATCAGCTCCTCCTCCTCCCTGCCGTTCACCCACATGATCTCTTTGGACATTTCCTGAATGATCTGCCGGAGGTCTTGCAGCTGCTGGGTCCGACCAAATGACATTTTCTGGCACGGGATGAGGAAGCGAGTTTAAATACATGACCGGCAATTTAACTGAAGTAGCGACGAGGTAATGCAGGATTTGTCTTTTACCTGTAAACTGTCCCATTCCTGCTCCAGAGCATGAAGACTTGCTTTGTCTCCTTTCTTATTCTACGGGAAGAGAATCAAATGGTCTTTGTAAGAGACTCATGAAGTCTATGAAGCACTATGAAACAAAAATCCCTTAAAATTCAAATCAATTCTTAACTTAATTTATCCCTAAAAACATAACAATCGAAGTGTTAGCTATAGCAGCCAGAGAGCTCCATACATTTTCATAGAAATTCCTAAACTTAATTTAACAAACAAAAAGTAGAATTTAAGGGCTTTCCCTTTTAATTTACATAACATTTTGAAATATCTGACAAATCCCTTAATTATCACTTTCATGTTTTATTGAGAGGTATGTGAGCAAAAACTAATACTCCTTAAAAGCACCTTATTTTTAAAAGCCCTTAACACATTAAGTAGATTTAAAGGGGTTTGTGACTTTCCCTTTAATTTACACACTAATTCGCTGCTGCTTATACTAGTACTAGACTAATGTTACGTGTTTTCTCTAATATATCAAGGAGGCAAAATTCATTTCAATAATAAACACAGACTCCTTTCTATGGTCCAACATAAACGAAACTCAACCTCAAAACCTTTTTTTATTAACTTATTAACGTATTTAAATTAAATTTGGCTGAACCAGAGTCTGGATGCCACAGTAAATATTAAAATGATCTCATCACTTGGGAGGATAGCTCCTCTTAAGAGATTTCAATGAAATTTGGAGGAAAGTTACTGTAAGTAAGTGATGAGGGTTTTGGTCCAGATGCATATTCATAAGGATTTCTTTACATTTTCACTATTTTCTCTAAACTGTCTGTGCATATTCTGATCCAGGTGCATACTTACAACATTTCCAACAACTTTATTAATTACTTTAGAGGATTGAGCATCCTTGGAGAGAGATACTGTTCTTTCTGGTTATCTAATCGAAGATGTATTTGAATCAAATTCATTCAATGGCATTTTTTTTTTTTTCCATCACAGCAATAATGACACGATGCACGCCAGCACACAGCGTCCACTGGGCCTTTTTCACAGAAGACATTTTGACGTGTCACAGTAGGAAAATCAAAGGTGTAAATAATAGATGGCTGAATTCCATTTAGCTGCTTCGGTATTGTGCATGTTCGCTCACTGTCACAGGTACTCTTGAATAGAACAGAGCCATCATTAATGTTATTAGTAACACCTGTGCTTTTCCTACTACGACAAGTTAAACTTTCTGCTGTGGAAAAGGGTCCGTGGAGGGGTGTGAACCCACCAGGTCGTCTCTGGCTCGGTCCACCTCGGAGCTCCTCTGGATGGAGCTGTGAAACTTCTGGTGACTGACGAGCTGCTGTTCGATGGCTGCAGGATCGTCCCCCCAGGAGGCCGTTTCAATCAGACGCTGAAACGCCGGGCAGACACAGAAACATGTGTTTTAATAATCAGCACACAGCAGAAATAGTTTTCAGTGCCACTTAACGTCACCAGCAGGTGGCGGCAGAAACAAGTTGGATCAGGAATTCTTTAGTGAATTTATGAGCCTCTTCGCTGAAAACATCTCAGGAATCTACCAGAAGAAAACTGGTCCGAGAATTAAAGATGAAACAAAACTTCCTTTTAACTCCTATTTCCCTGCAGTCCTTCCTACTTGTGTGTTCTTCTTTTCTTTCGATTCCTCACAAATTCTTTGTTGTCAATGTCAGACATAGTACGAGCCACGAGCATTAACACTTCACCACCCCGGTTCCTCTGACAACACTAAGCAGAGGAATGCTTTCATGTCTGAACTGTAAAACATTGTGTGCACAGTATTCTGGTTTAATGAGATCTGTCAGTCAGATCACAGACAGTGTTTACTCCTTTTCTTAAAGGGATACTCCACTCAAAATATAGCTTTTGAGTATGAATGACCCCTTTAATGCTACAAAAATGGCTATAAAAATATGTCTTTTTTAATGCATTGTCCTTTTCTGTGACATGTGTGTTTTCATTTCTGCTGTCTGCAGTTTCCATTAATGTACATTTCAGATTTTTAAACACCAATAGAAAATGAGATCTAAAAACATGTTGAGAGATATTCTGGAGGCCGGTTCAAGAAACCACAACATCATAAAGATATTTGAGAGTGAAATTAAGATGCCAAACTCTTTTAATTGAAAGGAACAGCCCGCAATCTGAATGTACCAAATTATCCGCCAAAAATGAAAAACAAGATTGGAACCTCATCTCGCTCTGAAATTGATTGACAGGTCTTTAAATAAAAAGTAAAAAACTAAATCTAAGTTATGAATGTTTAATGATGCTGTTAATTGTTTGTTTACATCAGCTGTGCTTTTTAAAAACAGCCAGAAGTCTTCCTGCAACAACTCACCTCTCGTGAGATTTCGGAGCGAGATTTCTCCATAAGCGAGACTTTCTGTTTCTGGTTAAACAAAAACAAGCTCATTCTTTAACAAAATGGTCTGTCTCTGTAGGGATCCTTTCCATAATGCTGTCAGACACTTAGAATAACAATCTGAGCCTGTCAGTGGCAAAAACAAGCACTTTTAGTGAACGGACTTTTGGCGGGCGCAGTTGCCTGCAAGGATTACGTTGCAGCCATTGCAGCCCGTTCACGGATGCCGGCGGAGGCGATCTACTGGACCAATTCCAAAACTTTGGGTAATTAATTTATACCCCAAAATATGTAAAAATAGGACCCAGGTTTAAAAATACCAGGATTACCCTTTAAGACCTTGAGAGTGAGGACATTTTGGTCCTTAAAGTGCGGTTTAAGACTTCATTTTGGGGTTAAGGTCAGACTTGTGTTTTGTTTAAGGTTAGGCATGTTCTTTGTGTGTGTGTGTGTGTGTGTGTGTGTGTGTGTGTGTGTGTGTGTGTGTGTGGACACCTTTTGCTGTGCCATCCAGCCCATAGCATCTAGGAAGCTCCTTCCAGGCTCCTCCCAGCCTCCGGAGCTCCCTCTGGTGCTCCTCCTCCTGTGCATGGTGCCTGTGATGGCCATGTGGACCCCCTTCAGCTGGTCTTTACAAATCTCCAAACTGCGGATTAAGAAGAGAGAAAGGACATTTGGCAAGACTTGTATGTTTATCTTCTCAGACACAGAGAGGATTTTTTTTTAATGGGAAATCAGAAGAGGAAGAAAGAGAAAGAGAAGTCTTCCTCACGTCCTGACTACGTTGTCATTGGGCTGTCCCAGTTGTCTCAGGTCTATCGCGCAGTTCTTCAGATGCTCAATGGTTTCTTTGGCCATCGCCATGTTGCGCTCTGCCTCACCCGGGGCACTGCCCTGCAACGCATAAAGACAACATTCAGACAGGTGTGCAAAACCACTGTGCAGAAAGAGAAAGGCAAAAATATAGTATCTAGTTTCCTGTGAAAAGTTTCTGTCTATGGTTGAAATGTGCAAAATGTTGGATTTTTAGATTTGTAAAGTGAGAAAGAACCAAAACAGCCTGCAACATGTCTACCAACCAAAAAGTTTTGCTCATTAAAACTTTTTGTTGTGCAAAAACTTTGTAGAGGTTTTTACCTGTTGGGTTCATTTTTCATGTGACATAGAGCCAAACACTCTGTCTTTGTTTTCTTTAGCGCAGGAAGTACTTTCACTTTACACTGAATTTGCCAGATTTGTGTTGAGATGCCAAAAAATGCCAAAATCCTGGAGAAAAACTCCATGAGAAACTGGATAATTTCATGACTTTTGAAAGGAATTAACAGGAGTGATATTCAGTATTCCACACAACTGGAGCCACACAGGCATGAGGAGGGGTCGGAGCCGGAGACACAAGTCAACAAGCTAATAAATCACGTGCTTCATCATGAACTTTGCAGAAGAACAAATAATCAGTCAAAGAAGTTGCTCAACGTAAAGCTATCTGTGGATTCGTTAACTGTTGAAATATCGCTCAAGGCGGGTTTGGCTCCAAAAACCGACCCGAGAGATAAACAAAATGCTTCCATTATCAGCCTGGTTCCCATTACATGTCCTGGCACTCATCCAGTTTCTCAGTTTACAACCAGACAACATTTGTGTCGTTCTTTCTGCATTTTCTTGCCAAAAGAAGTGAAGCTGCAACACAATTTTGTTTTCTTCTGAAATGAAACCCTAGAGAATGAGCTCTGACCCAGGCTGGCTTTTATTTGCACTCCTGAAGGAAAAGAGCCAATGAGTAGCGTTACAGAATAGATCATGACTCACAGACTGAAGGGCGTATTCGGCTTTCTTCAGGAACTCCTGGCACTGGGCCTGCAGGATCATGGCCCTCTGGTGGATGGCACTGAGGTTGGAGCCACTGCAGGGCGAAGCAGAGCAAACTCATCAATGTCACAATTTTTTCACTATGTGACCCCTTAAGATGAATTGGAATCATTGCACATGTTAATGAGTTGTGAGCAGTTTCACCAGAGAGTGATTTTCTCCTTTTTCCAATATTTCTGGCGGCCAGTATTTCACAAAAGAAGCTCAATTTAGTCCGAACAAAATCTATAACTTTGTGCTGTCCTGTTGATCATCTCGTTAACCCTGATTGAGACCACATAGTTTGGATGAATGTCCTGACCTGTCCAATTCAGTTTTGGGGTCACTTCCTGTCCTAATAATTCCCTAGACAGAAGTTTTTCTGCAAAGGCTCATGTAGATAGACACTAGTGAAAATCGAATAAAAATACAGACGACACAGTTGATTATGTACCTCAAAAAATGATAAAATTATACTGGAAAAAATAATGAATCTTTCCTCATAAATGGTCTCTGTTGGACCAACTATAAAATGGTGACACTGTTTCTGAACAGAGTCAAACATATCTTTGGCATTTCTGTACTGCAATTTCTCGTTACTTAATCAGCCGACATGCTGATAACAACATATCTAACAAAACTTCCCCAAAACTGACGCACACCACCACAAAAACAAAAAGACACGGGATGCAAAAGGCAGCAATGAAAAAAGATCAAAACATCCGCACATTTATCTCCTTTGCACCGAATTTATTATCTAAGCTTTTGGTCAACAAAGGATAATGACATATCTGCCATAAGCTGATATCGGCTGTTATCAGTCTAATTCTAGTGACTACTAAATAAATGCGTGGCTTTTTCTTGGAAAACTTCCACTGCCACGTCTCTCTTTTTCTCCACACATCAGAAAAAATTGGACCCAGAAGCTAATAAACATCTTTCATGTTACAGGAGAAAGGCGTCTTGTGATCATGTCGGGCAGAGGCAAGTACCCCAGTGACATGTTTCCTCTGAGGGTGATAGTGTGGAGGGTCTGACACTGACACACATGCTTCTGGACACACTGAGTGTTGACGCTGTTGCAGCAGTGGGAACTTAACAGTTCAATGTGAGCTATAAATCAAACTCAGCAGCATTTCTTTCCAGGGAGGGACGCTGCTGTGCAGAGAAGAAGCTAATTTATAAATTGAAAAATCTGCAAAACACAGAAGCTTTAAGTCATTATTAAAACACTGAGACATGTATTACAGTGCAGCCTTGTTTAATTATTACTGTGATTAATCAATTATGTAATTCAAGAGTCAGGTTATGTGGCAACTCCTTAAACAAACAAACTATGAATGAACACACCAGCCAAGTGCTTCCTAAACTTTGTTAGAAAGTACATGCAACCTTGCTTCAGGCTGGAGACATTAAGTCATAAAACACTGTTCCTAAACTCCATGAAAGAGATGTAAATGTCAGGTTATTTCCGAGATCAGAGCTGTGAAATTTGCAGAAGAAAAGCAGTTCCCTGTAATCGTGGTCGCTGCAAATATTATCATGCATTTGCTGTGTAAATGCCAGAGCTTTTTGGCTTAAGGACTATGTCTACTCGGGATGTGCAGGGGCGAAACGAATACCGGGATAAAACTGTCATAATTAATATTTAATAACAACCAGTTTTTTAGACTGACTTGCATCCTCCCTGCAGTGAGGGCAGCAGAATACCTCCCTGGTTTACAGAGACATATAGCAACAGGCGGCAGTGAGGAGAGCGCAGATGCAATAGTTTTTTTAAATTAAATTAACCAGAAAATGAATTCATACCTCATTCCGCCTGCCATTCCGCTTCCCATGCCGCCTCCCGTACCGCTCATCATTCCGCCTCCAGTACCGCTCATCATTCCGCCTCCAGTACCGCTCATCATTCCGCCTCCCGTACCGCTCATCATTCCGCCTAAAGAGGACTTTGAAAAGGTGTAGGTGTTGTATCCGTCCATGTAGGGATCGTATCCATTACCGCCTCCGTGAAAGACCTCGCTCCGTGAGTAATGCTGGGCCATGCCGCCAGTCAAGTCGCCTTTGGAGCCGCTCCTGCGGCTCATGTTCAGGGCCTTCTGAGACCCGTACATACTCATTCTGACAAGGAAACGGCAGCCAAAGCGACTCTGTGGAAACTACCGAGGTAAACTCAGCGAGCGGAGGAGAGGTGCAGGCAGGCAGGCAGGCAGGCAGGCAGTCTCCACCTGTTTGCCCCGGTCCCTCTAGTGCAGACTGCAACAAACGGCAAGGGAGGGTAGTTTTTGGAGGCGGGTGACCACACCTCTCTGTCTCTCCCCAATCTGCTGAGCCAAAAAAGCTGTTCTCTCCGTGCCACTCCCCTCCAAAGTCAGCTGGAGGCAGAGGGTGTGTTTGAGCTCTTGTAGTTCTATCTTTGCAGGGACCCATTTTGACATTCAGACCAGGTGTGACCAGGTGATGCACCCACCTGACCAGGTGATGCATCCGGTGGAAGCCAAGCCAGCCAAGGTGCATCTCTGTCCTTTCCCCCTCGGGTCTTTTCAAACTTTTACTTTTACGCCCTTCTTCTTCTTATCTTCTGTCTCTTCTACTGAGAAAAAAACTAACTCACACACACAGACACACGCACGCACGCACGCACACACACACACGCTATAACACTTGCCTCCAGGTGATGGGTGGGACTCACAGGAAAAACAAGTTTGACAGCTGTCAAACAGTTTGAAGACAGTTCAAGTAAAATAAATGGAAAAAATTTTATTACTTTTTATATATACTATGTTTTGTTGAGTTACAGTCACAATAAAGAATTCACAGGTGTGTTTTTAGCAGCACGGGTTTACTGAATGTCACTTATCTTGATATAAATCTGCCAAAAGTTATTAATTATATCATTTATCATCCTGGTATCGTACTTTTAGGGGTGCAAGTCCATCGTTAAATGATTTAGGGTCCTTGCACAACTGTAGGGTTTCAACAGAGACCACATAAAGGTCACTTTCAGTTCCATCTACTCTCTTTGTCTGTCTGCAGGTGATGCGACTGAAGCTTGAAATTAGCTGTCAGAGTGGAAAATATCAGGCAAACAGTTCACAAGCTCCCCCCTTAATCATTTACTCAGCAGATGCAAATTTCCTTTTTGTACTGAGTAAACAGCATACTGTAGCAGTAAGCTTTTTTTGGTCATGCTAGCGGCGTGGCTCCAGGAATGCTAATGCTGGTCCAAACTAAAATATCTCAACAACTATTGGATAGATTGCCATGAACTCTGTTACAGAGATTCGTGGGTCCCCAGATGATGATTTGCAATCACTTTGGTGATCCTCTCTCTTTTCCTCTGGCGCCACCATCAGGTCAAAATCTTAATGTTTATGACCAAATACCTGCAAAACGAATGACATTCATCATCTTCACCTGTACTTTGTGCTAAGGGCTGATTAGCCAATGTTAGCATGCTAACACGGCAAACTAAGATGGTGAACATGTTAAACATTATACCTGCTAACCGTCAGCTGTGACCATGTTAGCATGCTGATGTTAGCCTTTAACTCGAAGAGTCGCTGTGCCAAAGAACAGCCTCACAGAACTGCTAGCATGACTGTAGACTCTTATTTGTTCTCGCTTGACCAGGATCCTTTTTACGCAGTGTTTTTGTCAAAACGGCAGCACAAATTACACCGAATTATACATCTCACAGAAGGAAGAAGAGCAAGGAAAGGAAGGGGGAAAAAAGTCAGACTGCACAGAGTACAGACGATATGCGTATTTGCAGTTTTTGAGTCAAGACCGATCATGTCTTACACTTTTCAAGCATGCCACGGCACAGAAGCACCTGTAGGCCTGTATTTCCTTCTGACAGCCCACTAGCACAAGTAATATTAATAATAGTACAAAAAAATAACAATAATAATAACATTATGTTTGCCAAGAGCCTCCCTACACCACTCTGTCCTCCAATACACTCAGCAGCTGATGAGGAATGTAACGCGTATGTGTTTGTGTGTAAGTGTGTGGGATTGTGAGTTATGTGTGTGAGCATGCAGGACTGAAAGTACGAGAGAGAGAAGCAGGAAAGGGTATATATTCTAGAGTGTTTACTGTTTATGATTTATTGCAAACAGTTGTTTTCTACTAGCTCAAGCATAATTGCAGACTTGGTGTGGATGACTGGGTGCAGAGGATTTTTTTACCCATCATATTTTGGGATATGACGATAAATTCAGCACAGACTCTGCACTTTTATGAGCATTGACTTAGTCTTGGAGCTTTCGTGTGTGATTCGTGAAGATAATAAACTGCTCTGACATTTTTCTCAGAGAAAAAGTCCCACCTCACCATCATGTTATTCCCCGTGGCATGACATTCAAGAACACGCCTTTGCCTGCACATAAATGAAATGAATAAACTCACACAGATACTAACCTTTTTGCCAAAACAGCATTCCAGTGCTGGTCTTCCTTTCTTAAAAGCTACACTTCTTGTCCTAATTTGCAGCTCTGAAAGCTCTGGTGTCACTTAAAATGATGAAGTATTGAACTGTCTGCATGAACATGTTTTAGTGGGTTAACTACACTTCAGAGAAAACACTCATTTAAGACAGAAGAAGGAGATTGTCATAGTCTTGTGCATATTAAATCTGCTGCACAAAAGCCTTTGCAAAACTGTAATGAATTCAACACATTTACTGTATGCCCATGAGAGTCTTTTTTGTCCTCTGGCTGAATGAGATGAATAATTTTAGGGTGTGTATCTGAGGCGTAGTCCCAGCGTTCCCACCCTCTCCCATCTCCTTTCATTCCTGATTTCTAGAGACAGGATGAGGCTTGCACACTTTAATGGGTTTATAAGTTTTCCTGACACATAGCAGGGAGTGTGACGGTGTGTATGTGCAGATGCTCTCTTGTTTGAAAGGCTCAGGGATATAAAATTACAATATTGTGGAACACGGACAATAAAGATCGTTTAATCCAGCACTAAAATTCAATAAAGTGGTAGATTAAGATGTTGAAATCTGGATAATTTCCTAGATCAGGCACATCCTCTAAGTCATGGATTGCTATTGTTTGGTATCATCCTGGTCCAGAAGGCTGCAGCAAGACTAATAAGTCAAAAAAGAGAGACTTGCATGTCTTCACTGGCTCACTGTTACTCTTAGAGGTCAATTTAAAATGCTACTGTTTGTCTGTAAAGCACTTAATTTTTGCTTTTTTCTTCTGAAATACTGTGTATTTGTACCTCTTCAGGCCTCTAAAGAATCATTCAAATGACCCAATCTGGGAGGAAAGAAACTGCTCGCCACTCCTGCATCTCCAAAATGTCCTTGTGACAACTCATTTTCCAGATAATCCAATTGTTTTTTAAAAGGTTAATTTAGTTTAAGACATAGGAGAATTTGCCCAACCAGTAGCCTAAAGGAACACTTAATCCTTTTGTTTAACTGAAAAAATAAAAAATCACCAAATTTTAAGATATGTGGTTTTCACTGGACAGTAATGATAAACAATTAATAGCATTATGGGGGTCAATTGAGGGCCGGCTCAGAGTTGTGTGCATGCTTTGATAAAAAAAAAAAACGTAACGATACTTCAAAATGTAACCGAGTAAACCTGCACTTGTCCACCTTGAGCCGTTATAACCTTTCAGATCGCCTCCAACTTGGCGTCGTCCCACAGCTGAGCTGGGGGAACCTCCTGGGTGGATACAGCCTCCACACCCATAAACACACCCATGATCGGCTGGATTCAAGGGAGGAGTGCTTTTTATTAATCCAACTATCAAGTGAAACCCCTTTTTCCAACACACACACACCCACACACACACACAGACACAGCTGTCTCCTCATGTTGCTGCACTGACTCAGACCGCATCACTGCATGTACAGACAGCTCGCCTCGTCTTCTCTTTGACAGGCTGTAAGAGGAGGATCATTTCTAATTGTTTTGCTTTGTTTTTTCACTGTCTCAGGGTCTGTCTCGTCTTGTCAGGTCCTTGGCATCTTCATCCTGCATGTCCTGAACAATGTGTTTGTGTCTCTGTGTGTCTGTATATGTGTGTGTGGAGGGAAAGTCTTCAGTCATTAAGCGTAAGGATTAAAAGTGATGAGTAATTGCTGGTGTTCAGGGTGTGGCTGCTTGTTGAACATTGTTCTCAGGATTCAAAGACATTACAGGAAACCAGGAGCATGAAGGGAACCATTCTTATGACTAGATTTCATTGTTTTGTTAGTTCACATTGAAATACAGTCACTTCAGCGCAGTCAGAAGTGTGCAGAAGACTTGGTGATTAAGATAAATTACAGACTTGGTTGTTGTAGTTCACACGCTTAAGCTATCAAATATCTGCCAAGCTCATTACTAAATAGTTGATGTAAGACTTCACATAATAACGAACGAAAAGCCGAGCCGGTTATGCACTCATGCATGGGCGCGGCCCTGCGGTGTCTTCTCTGCTCGGCACCCTCGAGGCTAATGGCATGTCGAGGTAACATCCATGCCTGCACCTGTACAAGCAGGTGGTGCAGAGAGGAGAAATGTAAAAGTAATTATGTCCATAAATTAGGCATATCAGTGTCAGCAGGTTATGAAACATCTAAACTGGTTCTCATAAAGTTCAGGTGCCCACGAATTGGCAATCAAGGAAGGAAAACACATGTATTAACGTTGTATTAAAAAATAAGGCACTGCCACTGAATCTGAATCCAGTATTGAACTGGCAACCTGTTCTATAAGACTTAATGGTCTGGCCCCCAGAATATATATGTGACATGCTTCCAGTTTATCAAGCTTACATATCACAGAGTTCAATACAAATCTGGCAACAGAGCCCAGTGCTTATGCTTATACAGCGTGTAGTCTGTATAGAAAGCTCTGGCTGAACCCATTATCATTCTGGTATAGCTGGGAAAAAAACCCACCCTGGCTTGTTTGTATTTCTTTAGACCAATCACAATCGTCTTAAGCGGCGCTAAGCCCAGGAAGCAGCGACGGCGCCCTTGCAAAATAGTGCCTTGCCACCTGATTTGAGATTTGAACCTACGCTGTAAAACAAGCTGGTTCAGTTTAAAAACACAACTTAGGTTGAATAATTAGTTCAAAGTCGTTTCACTGACTTTGAGATAACAATTTAAATAAACTTAAGATATTGCCATGCTGACATTTGTAAAAGTCAAATCTGCCTTACATTTTCTCAATTTGAAAAGTCAGTGTTTCATTAGACATGAAGTACTTTAAACTATTTCTGCTGCTGTTGGAGCCACGGTGACTTTAAATTGTCTGCCGTACCAACCTGCATTGTGGTTAGCATTGTTTTTCATTATTATGAGGTGAAACACTCGTGACTTATCTTAACACGCATTAAAGACACACAGCAGGTTTCTGGCACGTGTTTTTTTTCCAAATGACAAAAGATTAGCTCCACGAAATTCGTGTATTATGTGTTCTTCAAAGAATAAACACATTCGCTTTTCATTAGTTAGCTTTTTAGCTAAGATCTTCAAACAAACTTGAAACTTTTATCTAATTTTTATCTTTTCTAATCCATAATCAGATATATTTAAGTTCAGCTTTCAACAATTTTAGGTAGCAACATTTAGAAATAACTCAAACATTCACATTCCAAGTACTTTCCCAGGCAGATTACATATTTACTATTTATCTGAATGGATATGTGAATGTTTTGTGCATTGCTCATCGTTAGTCCTAAAAAAACAAAAGAGAGAGAGCATGTGGAGATAAAAGATTCAATAAGAGATTAATTAGACTTTGAGCTTAATGAATTGGAACTGGATCCAAAATCCAACCAGGTATTGACAGGGGGAGGCTGACACAGAAGAAGACCTCTTCCGTAAATGTGATAAAAGCACTTCATTAGCAGCGCTTCAATGCTAAAACTGTGAAGTAAATGCCCAGTTTGCTTCATGTACAGTGAATGATAAAGAGAAGACATGCAGTACACCTTCCACTGGTTCAAAATGACAGAAGCTACTGAGCAACTGCGTCAAAGTGTCCTTCATATGTGACTCATTTATGTTTTTTGTTTTTTTGAAGTGAATGTGAATACTGAATTTGCCCATGTCATTTGGATTTGTTTTGTATGCACATTTGCACACACTTTAAATGTTCTGATACGGACTCTGCGGTGGAGGTTAGGGTGGAGCTGGGTACAAAGCCACCAGAAACCGAAAGACACACACACACACACACACACACACACACACACAGTCATATAAAGGGAAGAGTCAGGACATTTTATTCTAGAGGGTTCGACAGCTGTAAATTTTTAATAGAGCACACTGAATCATAGGGAGTGAGGAGAAAGAATGAGCTCTTACTCTTGTGTTTGCACCTGTGCAGGTGTGTGTGTGTGTGTATGTGTGTGAGAGAGCATATAAGGGAGTCTCATTCATTGCCCGAGGGACTTTGCATCAAAGGTGAAAGAGGTGACTGTGGACAGGGAAACTGAGAGGAGCTCTGTGCTCAGTTTCAACATGGCTGCTCTCTCATGAATCTGCCATGTTTCTTTTCATGTTTATATAATATTAGAGCTAAAATTACACCTAAACAGTACATCTAAGGATACTGTATATACATATATACTGTATATAGGAGGTGCTACAAATGAGAATATATGTGTCCACTGGTGTATTGTGCTGACAAGGAGAGCAGGCAGGTTGCAGACTGCTGCAGCTCACTGATCCCGTGACAGAATGTACCTGTGCAGCAGGGTGACATGGATATGCCTCCTGGGGGTATGGAGACAGAGCCGGCGAGGGAGGGAGGGAGGGAGGGAGGGGTGAATGGGAGGGAGGGGCCAGTCAGAGAGCTGTCACATGACACCTGAACCAATGTGGGTCAATAGTCTCACGGAGACAAAATGATGGTGCTACACAGAGGAATTCTTTGACTCCAGGCCTGTCTGTAGAGTAGAGATTGTCTCTGATGTACCTTTATTTTGGAAGATTTTAAGGACCATGGTGGTGTTTTTGCATGTCTGGGCTCATTCACTACAAATCATGTTTATGTTACATGTCTGTTTTCCAAAGCATGATGTAGTGGTTTTGTTTTTTGAACGTGTCTTACCAATCTTCCATTTATTCCCACTTACTTACTTCACTATATAAAAAAATCAATGTCACATTAGATGTCAAACACAGTGAGCATTATGTTCTCCTTTATCCTTGGATGGTAATGCAACCGTAAGTGGACTGCATTAACACAACAACAACATAACTGACAAGTATAAAAGCAGACATGGTGTTCACTGTGATGGATTAGTATCTTAAGACTGTGTCCAATGGGCACAAGTTGAATTTAATATTAATAATAATAACACAACATTAATTACTTTTCAAAACACATTTACAAAGTGCGTCTACAGATATAAAAACAGATAAATGCAAAAAAAGATAAATAATACTTACAAGAGCATGTAAAATATATGAAAAAGACAAGATAAGAGTAGTGTATATATAAAAAAGACATTGTGGTAAAACTAATTTAAACCAGTGGCTGCCTTTAGGGTGTGTAAAACACATTCACAAACTTAAAAAAACTATCGTACACCTTGAAAAAAGGTCAGCAGTAATGTAAAATAAATATTAGGCTACTTGTAATAATGCGGCTACACAAAACATGCAAAAAACCATTGAGACGATCAATACCATTCTCATGGCTATGTGAGAAGTACACAGTGGTGATTAGCTTAGCTTAGCATAAAGATGGGAGGCACAGGAAAACAGCTAAGCTAACTCTGTCCAAAGTAAAAAAAATACACCAAAGCTCACTAATTAACACGTATCTTGTTTGTTTTAAGCCATTCATGAACAGAAATGTAAAAATAAAATTGTGGTTTTTAGAAGGGGATATGAGCTGGAACTATTTCTTGATGGACAACAGTTCATCCATCTGCATAGTGCTAGTTACAAAAAGACTCCTTGAAGCACCCAGCTGTGTTCGCAGGTGCTACTTCTTCTGCAAGTGTTCTACAAAATACCATTTAAACACAAACAGAAAGAGAAGACAAGAACACGAGCTGCATTACCCTCTTAACTGAAGTGACCAATTAGTGAATAACTATACTATATATATATACATAATATACTTAATTGAATATACTTATTGCAGCTCTGCATATTAAAAATGTCCAGCAGGTGGCACTGATACACAACCCGCCTTTTTTAACAGCATGTAACTCCCTGAAATCGACATTTTTACATTTCTACTTGTGTGCAGAGTAAACAAATGAGATATGATGTGTTAATTAGTGAGCTTTAAAGGTGCCCGTGAGTGTTTTTGAACTTTGGACAGAGCCAGGCTAATTGTTTCCCCCTGCTTCCAGTCTTTATGCTAAGCTAGGCTAATCGCCTCTCAGCTGTACTAACGGCGTACACGAATGCACGTGATTGATGTTCATATTCTCATCTAATTCTCGCAAAGAAAACATGCTGAAAGGTTCTTTAAGTTGCTCTATGTGTAGCACCTGAACATCCGTAAATCTTTACCATGTTCATTTGGATATATTAGTAGAATTACCAACTAATTCAATGATTGCAGTCAGTGACATTTAATGATTAATTTAGCCTAATTTAATTTAATTTGGTGTATGTATGTGTGTGTGTGTGTGTGTGTGTGTGTGTGTGTGTGTGTGTGTGTGTGTGGAGGGGGGTGACACTCTGTTCAGAGCCCCAAGAATATGTGAGTCAGCTCTGGTATGTGCCATAATATGGGTGTGGTTGTCAGACTGTAACAGATGACACACACACACACACACACACAACCTCCTCAGCTTATTCTCAGCCTCCTCCTCCTGAACATTAAACCCTAATAAGTCTCTGAGGAAGAGGAGGAGCGGGGTGGGGTGAGGTGGGGTGAGGAAGGAGGTGATAGATGAGTGAGAGCTGAGCACAAGTTGTCACCTCTCTGTTACTCCGACAGCCGCACCCTGAAAATCAACTCCATGTCATTCAGAGGCATCAGGAGTTTGCTACCAGGTTAACACACACACACACTTTCTCACAGTGTCTTGGCTGCAGGCCTCTCCGTTGTTGAGGGGAAATCTGTCACTTGGATCTCAAGGTCATTCTGGAGCAGCTGCGGCCACATCAACACCCACAACGCTTGAATCTGTTTAAAGACATTTGAATCGAACTTCCTCGCTTCGTTGCACCTTTGGCAATCCAGCTGTGTGAGCCACAGTTTATTTTCTGTCTTGTTATTGTGCTGATAATTAATTCATGAATTAATAGAGACAAACTGATGCAAGGACGCGCGTATTGTGATCGCTTGACGCCCCCTAGCGGCTGACAGGCAGCACATCATGCATAAAAAAAAACCCTGACATCCTGCTATTGTCTCCTCAAACCAGTAACTAATACTGCCTGTTTATATGACGGTCATGAGAAGAAAAAAAATCACGTGACGCAGATCAGCCTCCGCGGGACGTTCAGCCAACGCATCAACACAAACCGCCTTAAAAAAAAAAAACCAGGAGCAGCATCCCCACTTGATCGTTTTATCATATCATCATATTCTGTCGATGCAAAACGTGAATGATTGAATGATCCTAACAAGCTCGAGATTCAGTGGAGAGAGCAGAGGCTGCACAAAGGGGATCATTGTTGCCCGCAGATGCCAGTCAGTGGTGCAGTTGCCCTTTGAAGGCTCTCCAATCGCAGCTCGTAGCGCGACCGAGGGAGGGCGGGGTTTGGTCCCCCCCCCCTATCTCTGCTCCAAGCCCAGCTTTGGCACCGTGTCCCATTGACTACACGGCGACAAACCGAGCAGCATATTCGACCACGTTTGAACACCTTCAAAGTGGACCGGTGATGACTGGGAGCTCGGATATTCTGGAGCTCAGAAACTAAGTGATGCGCATCTCCAGGAGGTCACAGGATGGACAGGTGTGAGACCTGTGGCGTTCGTGGATGAAGGACCAGCAGATGTTTTGTGGATCCCAGTGTGGATGTAGCTCCATATTCCACTTCTACACTACCAGCAGGCTTGGCCCACTCCAGCTCCACATGGATGGGTCCCGCTGTAGGAGCTGTACTCATGGAATACAAAGCCCATGCTGGTGAGCATGCCTGCCTGTCCGAGTCCACCCCTCTCCGGGAGCCTCTCCACAACCCTCTCCTCCTGACACAGCCTCTCCACTCGGACATCCCCTGGTCGCTTCCAGCCCCCGTCGCCATGAGGACGACTGCTCGGTGATTCGGTGCCTCCTGCACGCCTGCACGGACCGGAGACCCCCCATTTTTGTATCGAGCTTTTGTTGGCTACACACAGGATTTATCTGCGCTGTGGGCTTTCTTTGTGTCAAAGGGCTTAACGCAGACTGCGCGGACGGCAACAGAGCTGGGGCTTTGCTTCACCCGCTGTTGCGCCCAGCTGCTCTCTTTTTGGCCGGGCCGTGATGGCAGCCGGCCGGCCGGAGGCGCAGGACCACCCGCCAGAGAACGGCTTCACCCCGCTGGAGCACCCAGTGCCCCGGCTGCTACCGCACATCGACGGCTCGGTTCTGCCGTCTCTGGGGGGCTTTGGGAAACATCAGAAGCAGCTCGTGGTCCTGACCTGGATACCGGCATTGTTCATCGGCTTTAGCCAGTTTTCGGATTATTTCCTCCTGGCGCAACCTAATGGCACGTGCGTGCAACCCCTAGCGAACCATAGTAACTGGACCGCGGCAACCCCGCCGGTCACCGTCACCAGTGGCGCGCCAGCGCTGCAACTGAAAGGCAACGGCACCTGGGAGGGACACGGCGACGGCAGCGGCATGCTGTGCGCCTGCAAGGAGTGGAGGCTGGAGCTGCACACGGGGCTTAGCCAGAATGTGGTTACCAAGGTAACGAGTGAGCACCAGATAGACCCACCGTGTTATCTCTCCGACAGAGAAGAAGGCTCTCTGTTCACCACCATCATCATCATCATCCTCCTCACCACACTGTGTCTTCATCATCACTGCCAGTCTCAGTTTAGAGCCTGACACACAAGTACCAACACAGCTGATTGACAAGTTACCCACTGACCTCAATATGAGAGGACGTGTGTGTGTGTGTTGAGCTCAGAGAAGGTGATGACTAGAGCTATGCTGTAGGTGTGTGTGTGTGTGTGTGCGTTGGGCTAGGCAATATGGTTGAAGTCAGTACCAGACTATTAATAAAACTATTTTTCGACATTTATACATCACAATAAGGCACATTAACACCAAATCACATATAAAATAATCAGACTGATGTTCAGTTCAATGAACTGTGGTCCATTGTTGTGCATTACATCACACAAAACACTGGCTGGATTACCAACTGGGAAAAGTGGGCAACTCTCCCAGAGCCAGAGGACCAGGGACGCGCCAATAAACCCTTTTCCCTCCCGATACGGATTCCGATATCTCACCTCAGTGCATCTGCAGATGCCGATACAGAGAACCGATCCGACAAACTGAGTGGCCTGTTCCAAATTGTGTCCTCTGCCATGACTGAATGTAACTAATAGTGGAAACCTGATATTTATAATGACATTGAAGAAGGAAGTGTATTTAATTTAGCCTGACCGATATACTGATCTGCTCAGTGTGGGTCGGTGCATCCTTGAACCAGAACTCCAGGGACCCTGATTTACTGTGTGTTAAGTGGTTTGTGCTAACTGTGAATTTATTTGGGAATATGCCACACTAAAGCACTGGCTTAATAAAGGCCTTCATGTGCCTTATAACCTAATCTGTAAACCCTGTGTTGAAGAGGGTCCCTGTGTCAAAAATCCAGTTTTAAAACCTACGTTATTTCAGTTTTGGGCTTATATGTTTATTCTTAAACGAATGTGTTTAATCACATTACAGCGGAGCCAATCTGGAGCCAGGTTTTGCTAAGAAAAACTATATAATAGCGAGTGGAAAGAATGGGGGGCCCTGGGGCCCTAAGCAGGTTCATCCTGCCATGCCAAAAACCAAACTTTGATAACTGATTTTTGATTGGAATCTAATTTAGAAGACAGAATTTTGTAAAATCATAAAATTATGCGGTCATGTCATCACAATACCGTTCCACTGAAAGTCGATAAACAGCGATGTTGAGTTATCACAAAGCTCTGGCGTGTGCGCATGAATGATATCTGTTTCCTCAGATTGCGTCGGTGCTAATAGCCCATACATAATAAACCCATACTGACTGAGTTCTCCGCATCACCACCGGCCATTTCACAACCGAAACCATCAGTCATAACCAATAATCCTCTCATTCTATTCTCGCCTCTTTGCTCCTCTGCACAGTCGGAGGCTCAGCGGGGAGTTCTGTAAATCACTGTTAAACACCAACACTGCTTTCACACACAGCTGAGTCGGCCGGCTGGGCTCTTGCAGACACTTTCAGGGTCGTGCACAAATATTGAGTACACATCGTGCTTCCACATGTGTCCTTGGCTGAGCTTCAGATGCTGAGAGCTGCAGCGGCGTGTGCACTGACCCATGGGCTTAAGAGGAACGTGTGGAAAGCTATTGATTTCTGTTATCACAGACACGCGTCCACATTCACACGTTTGCGTTTTCTCTTTTTTTCTTTCCTTCAGGATGCACATTTGAGTATTTCAAAAGCGTTGGCAGCATGTTTGCACACTCGTCAAACTTCACAAATGATCAAAACAGTGAGTCAGAGAGTCAAAGAGTTTGACAGACGTCTGATGAGAAAAGCCCACGTCTTTTTGTTTCTGTGCAGCATTCTGATTAAAACTGCTCAGCTGCTGATGTTTAATTCCCTTTTATCTTGTTGTGGGTGGTTTTCTCTGAAAAGTTGACTATTGTTCCTCTCTCCGTCTTTGTCTCTTGTTTAAGTGGAACCTGGTGTGTGACTCAGCCTGGAAGGTGCACATTGCCAAGTTCTCTTTGCTGGTGGGCTCCATATTTGGCTACCTAGTGATGGGTGTCATGGCTGACTGGTAAGCTGCCTGTTTTATGTCTGTTTTGTGCCTCTATACAGCTTCTGTTAGTTAACCCTAAAACATCTATTCATCTAAATTACAAAAGCAAATTAGTTTTATTTTCTCACTACTGGTATCTGAAACAATTAAGTTTTGTTTATGCGTTTAAAACCTTGCAAATATTATATTTAAACAAGGCTCAGAGGGCTTTCACATCAGGGACCTGGGCCCAGATTCGAGTACACTTGACCCCAAAGTCTGGTTCGTTTGATTAGGGTGAACACTGTGTACCGTAAAATGTGGTCTCGAGAACGGTTCATGTGTACTCGGGTACGGAAAAACATTACTAACATGAAAGCTAAGCGGCGGAGGAGTGAGGGGCACAGTACGAAGCAATCGTACAACACTCTGAGAGTTTACAACCATGCTAGTGGGTCTGTGAGGCTGGACTGGCACAGTGATGCATAGAGCTAAATGCTAACATCAGCATGCTAACATGCTTACAATAAGGATGCTAACAAGCTTTAGCAAGTATAATGTTTACCATGTTCACCATGTTAGTTTAGCTTGTTAGCTAACATTTACTAATTAATACTAATCAGTTTTGCAGGTACTTGGTCATAAACCAAAGTATTGGACAAATTTAATTAAAATTTTGATCTGATGATGGCGCTAGATTAAAAGTCAGGGAATCATCATCAAGTTATTTCATTTGATCCTGTGGCGCACATGAATGTCTGTACCAAATTTCATGGAAATCCACCCAATGGTTGCTGAGACATTTAAATCTGATTCAAAAGATTTGTGCCAATCCATCTAGTAGATGTGGATATATTTAACTGGACAAGTAAAAAATTTGACCTGCTGGTGGCGCTAGAGGAAATATCAAGGGATCAACAAAGTCTATAGGAGTTTTCCTCTGGGGACCATGAATATCGGTGCCCAATTTCATGCCAATCCATCTGATATTTGTTGACATATTTCAGACATTTCCATCCCTAGAGCCACACTACTAGTGTGTCTAGAAATTCAGCAGCAACAACCCTTTCCAGAAATGTTGGCACTCATGCAAGAACATTTTTGTATTCTGCTCCTAAATCTGTCTTACTTTTAATTTTGTTAGGCTTGTTAGTGCAAATGTTCCAAGTTGTATTTACCAAACTCTTTCAACCGGACAAACTTGTCGTAAATCGCTCGTTTGAACGTCACTTGTTCACGAGGAGCCGCGTGCTTGTTTAGATTTCATCATTGGCGTCATCTACGCCCCCAAAATCGCCATATAAGGCTGCCTGTTCCCCTCCGTGTGTGGGCAGGCTTCACTCACAAAAAAGTGTCACGAAAGAGTAAAAAGACACCGCAGAGCTTCAAGTCCTGCTGTCAGAAATCAGCAGACAGATGACGCGTAACAATTAGAAAATATTAATAGCGCTGCTGTCAACGACATGTCACCAGAGCAGAGCCGCACTGTGTGTCGAGAGGATGTGAAAGTCACAGAGATGGAAGAGAGAATACTGTATTATAGCTCACAGTAGGTGATATTACACTATCAGGTGTAATAACAGAGGATGATACTGGACAGAGACCTGCATAAAGAGCCTGAGGCAACAACTACTGAACTAAAAGTTGCTGTGCCGAAATATAAAAATCATAAAATCTAAAAACCTCTCAGTAAATTAGCAGCCAGGATGATGATGTGGTGAACAGACTATTCATTTTGCATTAAGTTTGTCTTAGTTACATATTTTATTTTAGTTCATTTCTGTATCATATTTAAACTCCAAATTCATTCAGATTAAGGATTTATGATCCTTAAGTTAAACAAGTGTATTTTTCCCCCTGTAACCCGTACGACAGGTCGTGAATTTCGTTCGTACTGAAGACAAAATAGGAGAAAATTGGTGAAAGCCACAAATTTCGCTTAATACACTCGTACGTAACGTGCCAGTGGTTCTTGTATGAGCCCCAGTGTCCCGATTAGTCTGGTTTATCCACAGACCTTACTGTCAACAGGGACGATTTCTTCAGTAGATAAAACCTGTCCAGGAGTTACCAGGAGATTGTTTTCAGATTGATATTAAATGATTTAAATATTCACCAATCATTCACCAGTTGGTGCGGAGGCAGAAATCTCAGATACAGATATCTCAAAACATGCACAATTAAATAAAAATCAAATCTCTCTGCATGGCTAATTGAGAAAATATGTTTTTTTAATTTGTAATCGGGTGAACTGACCCTTTAAGTCACGTCTCCAGTGTGTGAACCACCTAAGCTGCCTCGTGGGAAAAAAAGTCCCCGCATTGTGTTTGGGATCAGTAACCATGGAAACAATGTAAAGAAATGTGCAGGCCACGGAGGCCTCAGCTCTGACCCGACCCATTGACCTACTGACCCCCCCCCCTTAAACCAGGAAGTCCACAGAGTCTGAAGGAAACAATGGCTGGAATGGTCTCTTTCACCCGGCTGCACATCAAAAGCTTCATTTCTCAGTTTGTGACAGTTTTTTTAAACACTCTGCTACACCTTTCTCCCTCTGTTTCTCTCTGTTTCTAAGGTTTGGTCGACACCCGGTGTTGATTCTCTCGGTGCTTTTCATGCTGGTGTTTGGTCTGAGTGTTGCCTTCTCTGTAAACGTCACCATGTTCAGCACCTTGCGCTTCTTTGAGGGTTTCTGCTTGGCGGGCCTCGCTCTCTCCCTCTACGTGCTCAGTAAGTACATGCTTTCACACCCTCACACCTGTCTGCTTTTTCTTTTATTTCTGCTTTCCTCATTCTTGCTCTGTGCTTTATTGTGTTTATTTGATTTAATCATTACTGCCTGAGCAGTATGAATCCCTGGAATGGGAAACATTTTAGTTGGGAGGCAAAAAAAAGAACTTTTACGTTCTTTCGCAAATATGAGAAATATTTTGCTTGCGTGCCACGAGTAGCAACAACAACAACATTATGATATTTAATGTTTTTGTCTTGTATAAGGTCATTATCATCTGTTGTCTTTTATGAGGTAATATTTTCGGCGTCTAGGATACCCACTACCTTCTTCTGCTTCTTAAAAAGTTTAACCGTTTGTTTTTTATGATTCAAATTTCCACTTTTTTTAGCCATTAGTTTCCAATATTTGTTTGGTCAGACATTTAATGCCCGTTTTTATCTTGATAAAGGTAGTGGGCTGTAAAAACACCAGGGACTATTAGCTTATATCTGTACCTGATGTAATAAATGTATTGTCAATAAAATGAAATAAACAAATCAGGGACAATAATGGGAGGACGTCCAGGGCTTTTTCACTCCATCACTGACAAAGTCTGATATCTTATATTTTATAATATAATAAAATGTTGTCAATAAACCAAAACCGAACCGAAAAACTATCCTTTAATCCACAGAAATGTAAGAAAAATGAATCAAACGCAGCCTTTTGATACTGTTCACTGTCCAGTTACTCTCACGTAAGTACGTGGACTTCACCTTGTTTTAGGTGTTTTTAATTATATGTTCATTACAGTACTTTCAAGCTAATTTAAATATTTAACATTATCTGCTTTAACTCTTAAGGTTTGTGGTGCAGAGCCTTGGCACATGTTTTGTGAGAGACCACAAAAGTAGGTCTGTTTCCCCCACCTCCCCATCTAACATGTTTCCCTCTTTGTCCCTTCTGTAGCTCTGAATAATAGCCCACGTGTTTGTAATGACACCAAACCGGCTGATAGCATTTTCATTTTTCCCAAAAACGCTCCCACTGCATTCCCCACTGTCCCCTCTCCCTGCTGCCGTCCCCCTCTTTCTCACCCCTCTGTAGGCCTCCTCTCTTTCAGGCCAGTCGGAGATTAGTCACACATTATGCGTGAAGCGGAGGGCAAGCTTTGAGCCGGGGCGGTGGGGCGGGTTTTGTCCCTCTCAGCAGGGATTCCTGATAAACTGCTTCTAAAAACAAACAAACAAAATGGACGCCTCTGCGCCGTCTGCCGAGAGACTCCTGAGAGTTGACTTGAATCTGTGACGTACACAAAGGCAAACGAAACACAAAATAATGTTGTGTTTTGTGGCCCTTTAAGTCACATTTATACCCATCATGGACTGGAACAGAAGTATGGCTGGACTCATAGAGGGATATTGGGATTAATATTATTGATTACACACAGTCATTCAATACTGTTTAAATATACTTATGACACTCAGCCTTAATCTGTATTATTAAGAACTAAGTCTGGTATATCAGAGCTTTCAGAAAATTCAGATTTTTTCAGTAATTTTGGAAACTTCATGACATGAATGCATTTAAATGTCAGGTCGGTCAGCAAAAGTATGTTTGTGTGTGCGTGTATTGGCTGACAGAGCTCTCTTTTAAATTTCGGTTCCTCTCGTGGTGCTAAAAACTGCAGTTTGGCCAATTTATCTTGTTCTCGATGGTTTCTTCTCAGCATTCTCACATATTTGACACCACTGTAAATCCAGTGCATGTTTCCTCCCCTCCCTTTGCATCTGTCTCTAGAATTTACTGTCTTAGAATTTTTTTCCTGTTATTACAGTCGGTTTGCCAAACAAAGACACCTTTAATGGGAGGCAATTTTTCAATATTTCACTTGTTTGTGTGTTGACAGTGATGGGATAAGTGATTATATATATAAGTAACTGTGTGTGTGTGTCTTTGCCGTTTGCGTGAGATAATGGAGTGTGTTGTGTGTGAGGTGTAGATGAATACAGTAGGAGGAACAGTCGGCTCGCTGCCACAGAATGACTCGCTTTGAAGTTAAACTCCCAGTATGGCGGCAGATAATAGACACTACCATCCCATTAGCAGTAAAAAAAAAAATAACAGCACACAGCGTATCATGAAGACATTTGAAGCTTCCAGTAAACACATCCTCACAGGCTGAATACGTACTGTACTAACACATGCAACCCAGTGTGGACACTGAATGTTACTGTACCTTGTTTCTCCTTGTATTGATTTGAAATGAAAAAGTGACTATGAGGTTGAAGTGCTGATGTTCAGCTTTCATCCGTACTGGGTGAACACTGGACTCGTAGCTCTTTTTAAACACAGTCCCCCAATTTTACGACAATGTAGCAGGACAGTGATCCATCCTCAGCATACAAACAAGGCAACCAAGGAGTGTTTACATCCACATCCTCAACATTTTACTGCTGGTTATTACTATATATTTATTTTGTGTAGTATTTCATGATTTTATTTTTATTTCTTGTATTATCTTTTATGCTTCTTTGGGTGTTTTGGTGTGCATTAGTCTCTAAATCCATTATTACCATCCTACGTTTTGTCAATTGCTTTTGAATTGCATTTGATTTGTTTGAAAGGTGCTATATAAATACATTTTGATTGATTGATTGATCAGAACAGTGAACAGTGTATCCCTTTTTATATATAGTCCCTTAGTTTTAAGGTGCCAAAGGTAATAGGACAAGTGGGACAAACTTAAAAAAAGATGTAATGTTTAAAGGGACATTCTGGTTTATTACAACAAGGGCTAATTTTAGTAATTTTGAACCATTATTCCTATTGGTAATAATAAGACTGTACTCATTAAGCGTACATCCCATCCAAGTACTAATCAGGCGTGCTCAGGGTAGTATGGCTGAAAGATCTGGGCTGAGATCTGGGAATGCGGCAACATCGCTAAAAAGAAGTCCTACAGGTGCAAGAAACACAAGCAATTCGACCTCCTTGTTCCACTTTGACCTACTGTACTTACCATAGTTGTGTGCTCACACAGTTTTCTTGTGCATTGAAGGATTGACCAGGCCTGAACGTCTTGCTTGTTTCAGGGTTTTTTGCCTTCCGTCTGCTGGTCTTCAGCAGGTGAAACACATGATCAGTTGGGCGGAGGGTCATGTTCCTGTTTGGCCTTCAAAAACCCTTGGTTGCCTTGTCTGTATGTTAAGTATCATTATCCTGCTGCACTTATGCTAAAAATGGGGGACTGTGTATAAAAAGGGCCAGATGTTTGCACCCATTACGTATGCAAACACCCTCAAATTAAAGCTGAAAGCCGGCACTTTTACATCAGAGTCACTGTTTCATTTCAGATCTAACGTGCAGAAATACAGAGCCAACATTATCAAAACATATCACTGTCCTAAAACTGTACTGTAATGTAGAGTAATGTTTAAACACAGGAGAGTCTGTTAGACTGCTGAGCGCTAAATAGGCTGCAGCGGGAAGCAGATCAGATAGAGAAACACAGAAATAGGCATGTAGCACGCATATACTGTATTATGGATGATTGTACAGTAAGCATTCATGTGTACATGCTGTGGTTGCACTGTTCCATCTGTGTTATTGTGTCTCCCCACAAAGACATTTTCTGCCTGCCTGTTTTCTTTCCCTCCTTTCACCCTCCGTCACTGTAAATGCAGCGCTGAATTTCTGTTTCTAAATCCAGCAGCTCTCTGGCCCTTTCCATTTTCACTCTATGCTTCCCTCGACTCTCCTCTGCCCCATCCTCCTCCTCCTCTCTCTCTCTCTCACCACCATTGTATTACTACCAGCTCTCTCACATTCTTATTTTCTTGAGGCTCATTTGAAATCTCTCATCGTTCGGTTATCTCTCTGCAGCACGCAGCGCATAATAAACTCCACTGGAGCTGCCAGCAGATGCTTTAGTTTGCTCTGCTAATGTAAATGTGTTAATGTTCGTGTGTGTGTGTTTTGTGCATATTTGATTGTTGCATCAATTCTGCACAGGTTTATTAGTTTGTAATTTAGCAGCTACCTCAGCGCCGTCCTCTGCGAGCTGTAAGGAAAGAGCTTCCGTCTCCTCATACCCTTTTTCTTGTTTGTCTCTACATTTGAGGACAACATAATCCCACTTTGCAATCATGGCTGTCTATTATCCAAACTCATCTGGAAAATATTATCATGTTAATACAAATGTTGTTTCTGCAAGGAAGTATTTAAAGACAAACCATTAAGGAATGCTCCACTGAAAATCTGTCTTTTGAGTATTAAATACTCACCCTCTGTTGGCGTGCAAGGTTGCTCCTTCACAGCTTGGATTTACAATAGTTACAATGGCGACTCAAAGTCACGGCAAAAGAAGCATCAAACGTCCAGCAAAACCTCTCAAACCACCATATAATCCACATCTCTGCCCTTGATCCATAAGATCAATATGTTCCCAACAATCATTGCCTCACCAAAAAGATGCTAACTATGCTACTTTCTGTGGAGCTTCAGAGCTCTGAGGAGGCGATGGTGTGACACAGAGGTAGTGTATTTAGCTCTGTTGTGATCTGTGACTTGGACGTAAGCTATGAACATATGGACTTGAGACTTGACTTGGATTTAACGGCTGAGAGACTTGATAGAGTGGGTGTTCAGACCAAAAACAGGGCCTGCGTTAAAAAAAAAAAAGGCAAGGGCCTGCGTTTGGTGGTAGCATGTTGTTTCAGGTACCAGTGAGACAATGAAATGTGATCTAGGAAGTCCAGTTTAAGTATTAGATCCATGAGTTTGACGCCTTATCAGACGCCAAAACACTGCAACGATATATAACATTATGAGGAAGGATTTTAGTGTCTCGTGTCCTTACTTAAGACTTGACTGCCAATACACTCGACTCGAAGCATCAGGTTTTGACATTCTGACTAAAGACTCGTCAGTTGACCTGGAATACCCCTCAAGGACTTGAGACTTGTTCATACACATATTTGACTTGAACTTGCCGCAAAAGACAGACTTGAGAACAGTTCTGGGTTGGAACAAACAGTGGCATAGAAGTAGATTATGCTGCAGGAGCCCTTTAAAAAGTTTCTGTACATGTTTTGGTATGTTTTTCCAACAGAATTGTGTCAAGACTTGAATTCCTTGTACATGCTGAAAATCCCAGCTGACTAGAGCTGCTGTAGCAAGCAACAAAATCTTTCAGAGCCACTTTTCAAGGCCTACAGAGAGTGAGCACTAGGTACTGAAAAGATGGGTTTTCGGTGAATGAGGTTTGCTTGGTCCCAAAGGAATTAGGCTGCAGTTGCTATTACACCAGTGAGACAAGGTTAATATCTTTGCCTCTTCCTCTCTGTCTCTGCTCCATAGAGACTCGTAGGTAATGACAAAAACATGCAGTATATGTAGGTGTGTAAGTGTGTCTGTGTGTGTGTTGGTGTGAGCTGGGGGGAAAGACTACTGCTGACTCAGCCTGGGAGAAGTACTGTCCTGTCATGCTGTGTCCTTGTCAAGCCTTCTGTTTCCCATCCCTGCCTCTCTATGAAGTCATCCACCTAAGGCAGCAACAGAAGATTATTTTCATCGTGGATTAATCTAGTCCTTAAAGTCTTTAAAATGCCAGAAAATAATAAAAAATGCTCATCACAAGTTTCCGGAGCCGAAGGTAACATCTTCATGTTGCTTATTTCGGTCCAAATCTCAAAGGCATTCAATTTACAATGATATAACACAGAAAAGCAGCAAATCCTCACATTCAAGAAGCTGGAAATAGCTAATGTTTGGCATTTTTATTCACGCTAACAGCATGGCTGTAGGGTTGGAAATGACCGGCCTACCACTTTGATCCAGACGGAAATATCTCAACAACTATAAGATGAATTGCCGTGAAATTAAGTACAGACAATCGTGTCCCCATCAGGATGAATTGTAATAACTTTGGTGATCCTCCGACTTCTCTGGCCCTACCAGCAGCTCAAAATCTTTCATAGACCAAACAATTATTTGGTCTATAAAATGTCAATGTCGACATCCCAATTTTTCATAAATACAAATTCCTGAAGCCCAATGTGACGTCTTCCAATTGCTTGTTTTGTCCAACCAACAGTCCAAACCCCAAAGATAGCCATTTTACTATCACATTAGGTAGAGAAGAGCTGTAAATCCTCACATTGGAGAAGCTGTTTGGCATTTTTTCTCAAACAAATAACTTAAACAATTAATCGATTAACAAAACAATTGGCAATTCATTTTTCAGTCGATCAACTAATCGTTTGAATGAACTATTGGCTGGATTACCACGAAAGGTTGTACATTCATGTACCCCTCAAGATAAATTGTAAGAACTTTGGTGATCCCTTAACTTCTAGCGTCATCATCAGGTCAAATTTCTAAGTTGTCCAAATACTTTGGTTTATGACCTGCAAAACTAATGAAAGTCAAAAATCAGCCTCAGCTTTAAGTTGTGTTTAGTGCTAATTAGCTAATGTTAGCATGCTATGCTAACACACTAAACTAAGATGGTGAATATGGTGAACATTATACCTGCTTAACACCAACATGTTAGCATGCTGACGTTGGCATTTAGCTCAGTTCCGTCAGAACTTCTTGTCGGATGCTCAAACAGCAGTGTGAAAATGTCTGCCGTGATCCCCTATTTAAATATGGCGTCTCCCCCACCTCTATGAAGGACGTCTTTTCACTCCGCCTTCGAGTGTAGCTATGTGGGAAAGCTATAAACACTTTTGATTTCCGACGTAATGGGAACAACACGTCGTAAGCACTAGTTCTGATCGAGTATAACCCGGCCCTTACTGTTGAGACTATAAATGACTTAAATAATTAATTGATCAGCGCTACATTTCATCCTCTCCCCAAATCTAAAGTGCACATCACCCCCTGCACCCTACCCTTTACATCCACATCATACACACAGTCAAACACACAAACACAGACCGTGGTTCTCACTCTGAACTCATGCTGTTGGAAAGCCAATTGTCTCTCCACCCTGTTCTCATGCCCCAGGCAAGGTTAGCAAGGTTAGCAAGGTTAGCAAGCAGACAACAGAAAGTGTGTGTGGTGGTGCTGTCAGCCATTTGTCATCAAAGATTAGTTTGGACATTAGATCAGCTGCTTTTTGTTGCCCTCTCTTTGTTTTTAGCCTCCCCTTTCTTCCATTATAGTTTTTGTTTTCCTCAGCCTCTGCAACTGTTCGCTTTCAGATGTAAAGACGGTGGAGAAGCTGCTTGGTGAAAGGAGGAGGAGGAGGAGGGAGGGGGTAAGGAGGGTGGGTAGAGGTGGGGGATGGTGGCTTTACAAAGGGTGAGGGAGCCACTTCAGCCCCGATGAGCTAGAGGGAAGAGTGGGCAGGAGGGGGCTGAGGGAGGATCAGCCCACAGGGGGGCAGTGATATAATCAGCACAAGGAGAACCATTCTCCCACTCAGCTGGAACAAAAGGTCCTTGCTAGCGCATGCGTGTATGCGTATGTGCGTGTGTGTTTGTTTGTGTGTGTGTGTGTGTGTGTGTGTGTTGATATCCCAGTAGAGTCTGCGGGTTTAGAAACCTCCCCGGAGAGTTGGGGAGTGGTTTTTGTTTTGCGAGGTAGGTTAAGGGATGCATTACCTTTGCCAACGTGCAGTTGATTTCTCTAGTCTGTCAGTGTGTGTGTGTGTGTGTGTGTGTGTGTGTGTGTGTGTGTGTGTGTGTTTCATGCTTATTGACTGCTGTGCACAGACAGACACAGTGTTGTGTGGTTTGTCAGAGCAGACAGACGGGGAGACAGCAGTGGTGGAAGGCAGTACATGTAAACAAGCACTGTACTTAAGTATGATTTTGAGGTATTTGTACTACTACACTTTCATTTTATGCTACTTCATACTGACTTCTAGTTAGTTTGCAGATAAAGGTTTCACATACAAAACATTAATCATCATCGAATAATGTATGAAGCATTGTTGTATCTCAAGCTACCTAACTGTACGGGCAGCTACAACATTTAAATGCAATAATATAAGATATATAAAAATACAATACTACTTAAAGCTGCATACTTTGTTCTTTGGCCACTTGGGTTGCCTGATATCTCGTTACACTCCCTTTCCATCTTCAGTCTGACGTTGCCTCCACTCTAACCGATTTCCGTGGGGGGTCGAGGGGATTCGATTTTCTCTAACCGATCACTAGAGACCAACCTGTCTGCCATGTCATTTTAAGTCGACACTGATGCACAGCCGTGCCAAGATACTGGTTTTGCCTGGGTTTTAAGAGTGGAGCGGAGCAAAGTGAAAACTAATGATGTAAACTTAATGTTTTTAAAGGTGCTATATAAATAAAGTTATTATTATTATTATTATATGATGTCGGGCGATATTGATAAGACATGCCGTTCGGATTTCAAAGTAATTGGTACTTTAATCGATTTAGAACAGCCGCGTTAGCAGCGCCTGTCACTGCCCGATGCGTACCAGAAAACTGACACTTTATGTTGATAAGTGGAACACATCTTTAGAAATACACACTGATAAAATACGTTTAGTGTGACTTTTACTACCAAAATCAAGTGGTCCACTTAAATTTGATTAGCAATGCAAGCGTTTTACCAGCTTTGTTTTGTTTCTGAATGACAAAATTAGCTCTATATATTAGACATTCTTTACCAAAACAAGAAAAATTTTAATCTTCTATTTCATAACTAGTAAAACCAAAGATAACATTATTGATTGACTGATAAAATGTTTCCTTATAAATACTTTTTTTCCTGTTTTGGTAAAGAATGTCTAACATGTGGAGCTAATTTCCTCATTAAATTCATTCAGTTATGAAAAATGTAATATATATATATAATATATATTTATTATGATCAATTTTAACCTAAGATACTTTAAAAAAAAATAATAATTTAAGTGGACCACTAGATTTTGGTACTATTGTAAAAGTCACCATTGGCAGCAGAACAACATTGACATATTCCCCTTATAAAGTTGTCATGGCTAATGTGTTAGCAAGTTGCTAATTTACACATAAAGCAGACACAAAGCAACATTTTCATCCCACTGGAGTTGTGTCCACCTGATGACTGTGAGTCCAGTATTCACTGTGTGTTACATACACAGTTTTCCTGTGCAATGAGGGATTATTACCAAAATTTCAGGTGCATTCACTTTCACTTTTATCCCAATAAAGTGGTTTAGGTAATCTGGCTACACTGTCTCACTCGCTACTCGTGTCTCTTGCCCCGTTGGATCGTAACAAACCAGCCTGACACCCATCACATTGTGGTGTTACTAGTTTTATTTCATTCTCCCTTGATGCATAAAGACAGGGTGAAGAGAGAGGGGCAGGCAGGCAGGCAGGTTAAGGATTATGAGTCAGTGTAATTTCCTTCATCTGTTTTGGTTCCTGAAGGTTTTCAGAGACTTTAACTCTAAAGCTGTCCGTCTGGAGCTGAAGGGAACAGATATGAAGGGATTTCCAGTAATACCTTTATTTTCTCTTTCTCAGTCTTCCTGCCTTGTGTTCTAACAGAATAATTTTCCTGTCTTCCTCTTATCTGAAAATCTTTGTCATCTTTCGGTCTCTTCTTTTTCTTCCCTCTGCCTTTCTCCATGTGTTTTTTTCTCCGTCTCTCTGCTTCCCTCTTGCTAGTCTTATTATCATTCCTGCGGTGATTCCACTAGTGAATGGAGGGGCTTTTTTGTGTCATTTGGGGGGAAAAGTAATTTGTATTCTGCCCCACTCTTTCTAATTTCTGCTCTCCCTCCTGCTCTCTTTCCTCCCCTCCTTTCTCTTCTTCTCCACAATAAAAACTGATGGCACATGAGGCCAGTTTAGTGAGTCTCCCCCCTCCTCACTCACCCACAATGGTCACCTTCAAAAAGACCTTGCCATATGGACCAGGCCATCTGGACTGTACCATGTTACAGGCAGTTGGGGAGGGCTTGGGAGCCCAGTCGGAGGGAAATGAAGGGACGGTTACAGCGAAACGCTCACCGAGCAGCTGAACCCTCTCAGAAGCCTTGACGTGTAGTCCATCTTAAGTTCATAAAGAGGTCTGGTGTTAAACTAGTGAGTTCTCCTGGGAAGGGTCAGTAATAGGAGTCCTCAATAATTCAGAGAGGAAATTCAATACTGGCCCAACCATTAAACAAACACACACATCACACTCTTCCAGGCCATTAAGGCTGCTGCTTAGTTTATGATGGTAATCACATCCACAGACGCATCCACACACATACAGCTTATACATAATTTACTCGTCTCCACTGGTGCACCAACAATGCAAGAGTCCGTATTTTATGTGGAACTAAATCTCCCTCTTTCTCTCCTCTCTCTGCGTCTTTATTTTAGGGATCGAGCTTTGTTTGCCAGCCTGGCGTTTCTCCATGACCATGGTGGCCAGTTTTCTGATGGTGGGCGGGCAGCTACTGATGCCAGGGGTGGCCGCTCTGTGCCGCAATTGGCCGGACCGGGATGACTGGCAGGTCCTGCAGATTGTCATAATCAGCCCTTTCGTTCTGATGCTGCCCTACGTCTGGTGAGTCCCGCCCTGTGAGGAATCCCACAGCAGATTCTTGTAGCGCTGAGCCAGGCGATGGCTTGTACAGTACACACTGCACTACACAGTACTGAGCACACTCTGCTTCTACTCACAAACAATACTCTCTTTCTCCTGTTGTTTCGTTTGTCTTCTTCCCCCCTTCTGTTTCTTCTTCTTGCTTTCGCAACACATTCTCATCCTTCTTTGTCTGCTCTCTCCATGTCCTTCCCATCCTTCTTTCTCTGTCTCTCACTCTGCAGGATTTTTCCCGAGTCGTTGCGCTGGTTGCTGGCCACCCAGCACTACAGGCGGTCCAAAGCCATGATGCTGCGCATCGCCAGAAAGAACCAGGTTGACATGACAACCGAGCCGAGTGGAGTTCTTACAGGTGAGGAAGATTTCAGGAGGGATATGATCCAAAATCCATTTCGCTATGAATTTTTTTTGCTTTGTTCACTTCATAATGCACGTTATTTTAATTCGTCATCTATGTTATGTTGCAGCTACTTCTTGGTGTGTGATGAAATGGACATGCAACGAACACAAGAGTCAAAGATTTCCTTTTCATGTGTACAAACATTTCCCAACTCTATATGATGAAATGCCGTTGCAATCAGACAAACACATACGTGCTCCTTTAGATCTTTACATATCTTCTCAGTGGAAGATCAATAAAGTCGGACTTCTGTCTAAGGCTGCCACTAATGATTATTTTCAATCGAGTTTAATTTGTCAGTTTCTGTTGTGATTCATCATTTCATTATAAAATGTCAGAGAATAGTGAAAACTGCACATCACAATAACTTAGAGCCCAAAGTCACGTCTTCAAATTGCTTGTTTTGTCTGACCAACAGAACAAACTTCAAATACCCAAATATTCAACTTACAATAAGTCCTTAAAGTCCTTAAAGAATTGACATGTTGTTGGTTTCCTTCACCTAGATCTCTCCTCTCTCTGCCACCGACACCTCTTCCTGTCCTGTCTTGGTGATTAATTCCTTGTTTCTGCCTCTCCCAGTGGCCAGGCAGACAGGCAGATGATGAGAGTGGGCAGAGGGATCTATCCAAAGGCCCCACAGCACATTAGCTTGTCTGTGCTAAACGTCCCTTAGCGGCCGGCCTCTCATTACCTTCTGAAATGAAAGGTCTCAAGGTGTGCGTTTCATGTTTCCTACCAGAGCTGGAGCAGGAGCTGCACAAGAAACCCCAGAGGACCTGCATTGTCAAGATGATGAGCACCAGGAACCTGTGGAAAAACATTGTGGTGCTGTGTGTCAACTCGTAAGTGTGTCGCGTTTGTGGCTGGGCTTGCACATTTCCTTTTCAAATCAAAGCCAACATCCGTTGTGTTGAGAGAGCATGAGTTTCACATGAGCTCGTCCCCAGAGAGAAATGAAGACATGTATGTTAGTGTAAACCTTCCCTCGCCCCGTGGCAGACGCATGTCTCAGGTACCACCTCCCTGTCCGCTTTCTTATTGTTTCTTTGTGTGTTGTTTGTGCAGGCTGACAGGTTATGGGATCCACCACTGCTTCGCCCGCAGTATGATGGATCCGGAGGCCCAGCCCACTGCTTTGTGCCACGCGGACTATTACACTATGGCTGGCATCGCCGTGGCAACCTGCCTGGCGGTTTGCCCCGCGGTGGGGTTGATGGGTCGGCGTGGGGGGCTGCTCACCTTCATGATCATAACAGCCCTGGCATCGCTACTACAGCTGGGTTTACTCAACCGTGAGTGATCACACAGAAAAATACACAGCAGGACTAGCTGACTGTTCGCTAAGTCCTGCAACCTTTAGCAGTCTAGAGTTGCACATATGCAGTTTACAACAATAAAACTCGCTCAGTTTGTTGTCATTTTTGGAACGATGGGTCTTTGATTTCAGAAAGAAGTAGATAAAAGCAGCTTCTCATTCTCAGCTGGTGATCAGTGATTTTGACGCCTGAAATGACAACTGCTGATGGCATATTTTATCATCTGTAGCTAGCTAGCTAAATAGAATTAATTATGTGAGTTGATGGAAAACCCTGCATAAGGATCTTAACTATAGACTTGATGTTTGATGTTATTGTGCTAACTTAGTGCTAAAAAGACTAAGGATAAAATGTACAAGTTCTAGGTAAAAAGTCAGCATTTTCACCAGTGATCCATGTCGAAGACTTGGAAATAGAGGAGCAGCATTGTTGTTGTTTTGCAAGTTTAATCTGGTTAGCCTTACTGTTATTCTATGCCATTATAAGGAAAAGTTATTTCTCGCCAACTTAACGTGATGATTACTGTACAAAAAACACTTTTGGGTAAGACACAAATATGAGATTTATGATTAGTTGTTGTATTTTCGAGTTACCAATGAGTTATCTAAAGCCAGTAGCAGGACAGAGCTGCTAAAGTTACCCTAAACGCGGACATAACGTTAGCATCATCCAGAACCAGCTCCCAGTGGATCTGTCAGTCCTGAACGAGGCTTTTTCTAGTATAACCTGTTACCCCACAAAATAATAAACATACCGTAATGTTATGGTATCCCTTGGCCTTGGATGTAATGCTAGGTTTCAAGCTAGTTAGCCAGGCATGCTAATATTAGCATCTTACCTCATGGCTGGAAAAACACACCGTTACTCCCCATCCCTTACACTTTTGCTTTTGTGTTTTGTTTTTGTTTTAGAAAGGCAAGAAAAAAAACCCTCCAAACTGTTTGGATGGTGGATTTTTTTAAGTTTCATTCTGTGCCCTAGTAAGAATTGGCATATCCCGGAGCTCTGACACACCTGCTGTGCATAGTTACGGGTGTTAAGCTATGAATGGACAACTGCTGTTCTGGGAAAGGTTTAGCAGAAGTTCAAGTCAGAAAAATCAGTTCAGATTCACAAAAAACCATCTTGGACACACATTACAAAACAGAAAGTTAACATTTAACAGTAAATGCACATTTTGCATGACATCCTTGTGTCATTCTCAGTCTAATAGGTGCAGTCCCCTCATTCTCCCTTGTTTGACCTACAGTTGTCATTATTTTAGGCTTCAGCAGTAAACTGTTCAGAGTTCACCTGAAGGCTTTTTTTAGCCTGCTTGTTTTGAGTCAGCACTGTGCTGCCCTTCATGCTTACTAATGACATGTTCTCCTCTCTTTAACTCGCCAATGCTCGCTGATGGAATCCAGTGATTGGGAAGTATAGCCTTCGCCATGACACAGGTACAGCCACAGTTTGGTGATTTGTGATATAAAATGATTCATTGAAATAATTGTTTTGAGGAGAGGGTTAGGCTATCATATACTGTTTAATAAGGTCCCTGTGCCATGTTCTTATCTAATTTGTGTCCCTGGCTTCATGTTAAATGATCTGTTGTTTGTGTTTCATGTACTTACGTTTTCTTGTCCTCTTCTGGGCAGTTCTGCGAGACTCTCTGAACAGGAAATTCTCGGTGGCCTTCTCCATCATCGGCATGTTCTCCTCTCACGCAGTCAGCACACTCAGTATATTCTTTTGTGCTGAAATCACTCCCACGGTCATCAGGTGAGCCTGGGTGGTCATAAACACACAATACAGCACTTAGAGGAGCCTTCTTACTTTTCATTACACCAATACATAGAGTGGCTGATGAAGCGGGAACGGGAACTCTGTTTACTATTAAATTTGTGCATTTGTCATCAAAGTTGGCCACAATTGAATGAAAAATATTTGGATATAGGCCTACTTTGTGTCCCAATGCCATACTACACGCTAATTTTAAGTAAGTCTGAGTATGTAGTGTGTTAAGCTTACGTGTGTGTAGTTTCTATCACGGTCAGAAAAATGTGTGCGTTATCATTATACTGAGTAATGATGACAGAGGAGGGTCGCACTCAATAATGAAACTTTATTTACAGGAGTCAAGAAGACAAAATGCTTAATCAGTAGTATAGATGCCCCTTAACTAGAAAAAACACAGGTGATGCCCTTTAAGGTAACTGGCACTGGCAAAAATGATGCCAATGAGTTCCACGCTGTGAGGTATACAGATTTCAAATAGGGGAAAAGAGAATCGGTACTCAGTATCGACAGATACCCTCAGCTGAGGTACTGGAATCAGTAAGATTGGTGTATCCCTAGAAAAACATATGAAGTCTTTGGAAAACCATTTTGCTGTTAAGTTTAATCGACAGTGCGATTTCAAAGTCACACAAATGTAAATGTATTTTTTCCTGTTAGTAAAAAGCTACAGTACATTGATTTCTTGTGTACTAACTGCAAAAACAGCAAAGCTTTGACAATTACTATACAGTCCATACTGTAAATTATTCCAATGTATGGAATCTTTGGACACAGCTCTCGTTCTCATGTTGCTTACTGGCTCCATCTTGTGGTGCAGTTTTGACTGACAGGCGAGTATGGGCTTGACGCCCATAAAGGGCTCAGCGTGCTTCAAACGAACTAGTTCATGCCTAGTGTCGTCCGAATGTGTCTAAAGCCAAAAGCGTTTGTTCTTGTTGTGTGGCTACACTTGAAGGCGGAGCCGAAAAGTCTGGCATAATAGAGAAGGGCGAGACAGGATGAATCGTACAAATGGGGTTAAAGATGCACCCTTTCAGACAGTCTCTCCTCAAAGGTATTCATGGTGTTGCACTCGTTGGATCTACTACACTTTCTCTCGCTCTGTGCAGGGGTGGAGGGCTGGGCCTGGTCCTGGCCAGCGCCGGCTTCGGCATGCTCACCGCACCCATCATGGAGCTCCACAACCAGAAGGGCTACTTCCTGCATCACGTGATCTTCGCCTGCTGCACCCTGCTGTGCATCATCTGCCTGCTGCTGCTGCCCGAGCCGCGGGGCCAGCCGCTGCCGGAGAGCTTGGCTGATGGCGAGACCTTCACCCGTCAGACCCTGCTCCATCCGGGAGAGCAGCACCTCCTTCTCGCCAAGAGTGACGGGGACTACTCCCGTGTCCACGACACGCCGTTGCACCTCTCAGCCACTGGGGGCGCTACAGTGGCAGTAGCCACCGCTCTGGCAGCGGTACCTGCCACATACGCCCTGGCGACCGGTGGGGAGGTGATTGGAAATCGTGCCATAGCCAATGGGGTGTGAGCATCATTGCAATAGTCCGCTACTGTGCTATTAGTGGCTCAAGCATTAACGGAACGGTCATTGAACTTGTGAAACAAACTTTTAAGGGAAAAAAGAATCGTTCGGATGAACCAGATGACCTCTTGTAATGGTGAGGTTTGAGATGGTGACGATAGTAAATTTGTGTAGTTTGTAGTGACTATGATTCATTCAGGAGTTGCCAAAAAATATTGTACTGGACTAAGTTTATCTGAAGTCAGTGTGTGTTAAATAATATGAAAGTCTTCAGTGGTGTTGGTGATTTTCTTGCACTGCCGTCGGCTCTCTCTCTCGAGAATGATTAACAGATTATGAAGCAGACGCAGACAAGCGAAGCGGCAAAGTAGAGCAGACGAGCTTTCAATGTGTGCTCTGAGTTTTCTGTTTGTAGTTTTTACTTGTTGAGAGAGGATTTCATTGCATCTTATAATCCTTTATAAGTTATTTTGCACTAAATGTCAGAGACACAATCAAGTGTTTGTGATTTTCAGCCAACACACTGGACATCCAGGGATTGGCTAAACCACTACCACTCCTTTTGCATGAAGGGGCACAAATAGTTTTACACGTTTTTTCTTCTTATTTGTGGTCCCTCTACTAGAAGTCCAATGTGGCACTTTATCCTCAGAGGTGAGGTCAGTGTAGACACTGATTTTAAAGAAAGCATTACTGCTGTTGGCGTGGGTGTATGATGGTTGTCTGACGTGAAGAACAGCCGGAGACCTTGGCAGACTGTATGTGTAGCCTATAGATAGAGACTGTGGGTAATGCTAAACAAATCTGAGAGTTGAATGGACATTGGAGTGACTAGTCAGTGTACTACTGTATGTCTTATGACGCATCTCAGCATTTAAATGGCTTTATCATGATGGCTCTGTTTTTGTTTTTTTAAAAACAGAGAATGTAATTTAAGAAAACCAGTATTTATTTAGTCATGCTGCCATGGGCAATTTGTTGCTTGAAATACCTCCTTAATTAGCAAATCTTTCCACTCCAACTCTCACTCCTTGTTCTCTGTATTGTGGTAATGTTGTAATCCTGCTCCTAGGATGTGTAACTCTAGCCAGAAAGCACAATATTTTACAGTTTTTTTCAAAATAAACGTTTGTGAAGATTAGAATTAGCGCAGCGTAGTCTGCATAGGCCTGGCCTAGTTGTGATTAGTGTACATTTATACACTTTACTATGTAGGTATCCCTTAGGACTGCATAAAAATGTAAGGTATGTATACATGTGCCATTCATTCATAATGTATGGACCATCAAACCTACTTTTATAGGATATAAGCTCATTGAATAGATAAACCATCCCATAAACCATTTTGTCCAAATGTACCTGAATCCACAGATCCAAACATCCTCCATTTTTTAAAATCATATTTAGTACGCAGCACGTATTTTGAACACCCTGTGTGGTTTGCTAGTTCGTATGTTTAACAGTTAAACACTCGGAGAAAAGGGGAAAAAAAAATCTCAACCACTAATGCTGTTTTCTAAGTGTTATTTTTTTAATATGATGCATTTGTACAAAAAGCCATAGGCCTACATGTTTTGATAATAAACCACTTAATTTATTATGTCAATAAAAGAACACTTGATGTGACCGTTTGTAGTTATTGTGTTGGGAGTACGATTACAGTATCGGAAAGAGTATGTCAAGTCCAAAGAACAGGAGAAGCACCTGCTCCTTTATGTTGCCCTTCTTCCTTCCTTCCTCTTCCTCAGTAAACAATCAAATGTGTTCAAAAGTGATCGGGGTGAAGCTCCAGCTCCTTTTTGATCCTGTTCTCCACCAAAAGACTGAGGTTGGAGTCCGTCATTGGAAGGCTATAACTCACAAATACTTGCTTTTTGGTCTTCTTTGCTGCAAAACAGACAGAAACAGACAATGATTTCACTCCTAGTTTAGATAAACACACTAAATGCTTTGCTATAGTATACAATTACACGCCATCTGTATTGGACGTTGTGGAGACTCAAGATAAATGTTTGCTTTCTGTCACTATTTTTAGGTTAATGGACCTAATATACTCTATTTTACAATACCAACCATTTGTGTGTTTTCACACATTTCAAGAAGCCACTGGTTTTAATTAAATTAGGGGTGATATGAATATCAACTTGTGAAGACTTGAAACTCACTTGGCATCTGTAACCTCTCACTGTGAACATCATTATCGCTTTTATTTCTGTCAAACTTGTGCTATCGTTTTGTGGTTACATAGCAGAGACTCTTCAAATCAATCTGCGCTTGCAACTGCATTAACACACACTCTGACAACACTACAAGCAGACACGATGTTTACTGTGAAGGATGATCTAACTAAAGCAAGCTTCAAGACTCGGCATATTATGTACTGAAATGAATGGATGAAAGGTCGGCAAAAGAAACACATTAAAAATCTGAAACACAACAGCAGGATTTGAAGAATTTTTAGCAGTAACGTTGATTATAAGTGTTTTCTGGCTAAAACATCTTTAATATCCACAAATGATGATCACATGACAGGTGAAAAGAGCTTTTCAGCTTTTTAATGATTTATTATAACTTTCTACATTAGCAGCAATAGACATATAGATTCATGCAAAGTCATACATCGTTACCTAATCTCAGTGCCAAGGTATTTGGAGCGGTATTGGATGGATCCCCCATGACTAATGAAGATAAAGGCATTGAATCCTGCAGACAAAAAAAAAAAACAATAAGAAAACAACAGTTAGCTCTGACATCCAAAATAATATTTTACTTTCTTAATATCTGTGCGTCAGCCCAGGTGCTCCCAAAGGTTTTCAAAGTAAAAGCGAGAAATTCCAAACATCTTTTCTACCAGTGACTCCTGACTGAGGACAGCTTTGTGGTCAGAGGATGTCAAGAAAGCAGATTTATTGTATTTTGCCTACTAAGGACCCGTTAAGCAACAAGTGGACCTATGCTAGAATAATACTAGAATAATAACACTTATTTAGCAATGGATGCTAGAGGTGAGAAATATGGATAAGATCCTCCCCATCATGGTTATGTAATTTTGTATCATGGTATTGAAATATAATATATAAAATAAATGAAGTGTTAAGAGATAAAATAATCATAAAGGGAATAATATGTCAGGTTAATATACATCAAATGAAAGTACTTAATCCAAATGAAGCAAAAATCATATAAAAATCTATTTTTATTAAAAAACAGTCCTACTTTTTGATTTACAATACTGCCCACAATGGCCTAATACTCCCAGAGATATACTATACTGCAAAGGGATAAATACTACAGTATAAAAAGCACAGAAAAAGATTGACAAATGTATATCATCTCAACATCTCCCAGGGGTGGGTCAATGCAGATAGCTTGCTGAAAAGTGTTGAAAAATAAAATTCAAAAACCAACAAACAGCAACAAGTCTATAAAAAGTCTCCCATAGTTTAGGATAATCCACGCAAGTTGCTGTGAAAACGGTTGCGTTGAATAAAACATGACTCGTCACCACCAGGGAATTAATCCTTCAAGCCTTCGTCAAGTCAGTCCTGTACTGTTACATACTTCTACTACTAAAATCTGTATTTAATAAAAGAATACCGGTCTTGGGCCCCCAAATTGGAGCCCATACGAACCCTGGGATTTGTTAACCCCTACATTATATAACATGAAGCTACTCAGTTGAGTTGGCGTGTGTTTACTTACATATTTGCTGCTCATTGAGACCGCCAGGTTGGACAGGACCGGAGTCGAACCGACCCACAGGAAGAACCCGCCACTGAGCTTCATCACGTGAAAGTGTACGACCTGCTCCAAAATCTTCTCCGAAAAATTGTGCACCGTAACGGCATCAAACACCTCTCCGTTTTGCGTTTCGTTCATTTTGTTTCACTCTTGTTTAGCTAGCTAGCTAGCAACCACTTGCACTCGTGCTAGCTGTAAACAGAAACAGCTACTTCCTGGTTGAAGAATAACGGCAGACCAAAGCAATCGATCATCAGTGTTCCGATGTGCGGCACTAGCACAACTGATCTTGGAACTACAAAAAAACACCATATTTTCTGTACTGTGTGAATTAAACACTAAATATAAATCAACATGCTAATAAATCATTTTCAATGTGAAATCATTAACATTAGTCTTGTAATGCTAAAGTTAGCAGGTATTTTACTGCCTTTTCATTACTTTATTTTAACGTGCTTTGTGAGGGACAAAATTAACAACTAATGTTACTGAGATTTTAAAATCTCTTCACTTGTGACTGTCAATATTACAGCTCTTGATACTGGTGTATAGTTTAGCTTTGCATTAGTGTTGTTTTTCAAAGTAAGCAGCTACAGACATTTTACTTAACAGTAACCTTGAGACTGCCAAAGTTAGAGAGTACCACTGCCTTTTTAAAAATAATTTCACTGTAACGTAAACCTTGTAGCCACAATTACAGCAAAGATGACTGAGTTATACATAACTCATAACATAATATGGGAAATAAGTCATCCACTTGCTTCATAAAACATTTAATTATAGAACACTGAATTTTTAAAGTACAATATACAGTATTTAACAACAGGGTAGAAGTTAAATAATTGACTAAATTAAGTGTTAACATTTGCAATCAACTATTAGGTCAACCTGGTTCTTCTCCACAAAATGATCAGTCTGTGTTAATTAATTGCTGAATCTTCCAGAAAGTCTTCCACCAGTTTGTTGAATTCATCAGCGTACCTCAGGTGGAGGCTGTGTTTTCCCTCTGGCATCAGGTGTAATCTAGATTTGAGACAAAAAAAAAAGGGGGTATACACATGTCACGTGTCATTTCCTGAATTTGACGTAACTGTAATATTGTTGTTTAAATGTGTGTGTGTGGTCTCACCGTGATCCCTTGATGTGTTTGAGGAGGAACTGTGGGTGGAAGCTGGGCACCATGGGGTCTTTCTCTCCATGGATGATGAGGGTTGGACAGCTGATTTGAGGCAGAAGCTCCATGCAGATACTCCCTGACCAGAGGACATTAAAGTTACCATTTTGTCTTTACTCTGTTCAGCTGACATTTATTAGAACAACAAATTAGTATTTCCTCATATGTTCCTTGCGTATAAAAGTAGTCCATCATTCCATCATCAGTCTAACTCACAGAAATTATATTATTAACACTTCACCAACATAACAACTTCTTTTATAATTGCATTATGACTGCAAAACGATTCCCCTTCATTTCGTTATTTTATTATTTCTGATGGTTTTCAGTTTTAGATTGCTCAACTTCACTGGTGTAATGGGTCTGTAACAACATGAATTCAATACCTTCTGGTTTTTTTGCAAACTGTGCGATCCCATCCACCCATGCCTCCCAGGTTTTAGCAAAGACTTCTGCTCCATACACCTCCTCCATGGGCTGCCTCATCCTCGCACTCCACTTGGAGACGTCTCGCACCGCTACGTGTTCCCACAGAAACCCATTCACACACGAGGACACGCGATACACAGTTCAGAAACATTACACCACGCACAATTCGCACAATTTCAGGACTACACTGGCAGTGACCCAAGACAATGGAAGAGTAGGAGTACCATCGTAAAGCTCGAGGTCGTGCTGGGAAATAAAGGCATTGGATCCCCACACAACCATCTTGCTGATCAGGTCGGGGTTCTTCGCTGCTGCAATCAGAGCGGTGATTCCTCCGTCACTCCACCCCAGCAGAGAGAACTTGCCAAAGCCCAATGCCTGCCAATAAAATGAAAATACCTGTCTCAAATGCACTAAAAAATCAACATAAAGAGGTGAATTGGCAATCAGGATTAATCATCTGTTAGAAAAATGCTAGAACATGCTTCCTGTATGTGGCACATAATGGAGTGACAATCAGCCACTCAGAGCAGTGTATCAGTAAACTATGCAATTCAGATTGGTAAAAACTATCACCCTTCGCTATTCAACAGACTGTTTAGAGACCTCCATCAGATCCACCGCATCCTTTGCATCACTCTCAAAGAAGTCAGGGGGGAAGTCTCTGTCTGGGGGGCGGGACTGTCCGTAACCGCGGGGATCCCAGCCCACTACAGTAAAGCGTTCCTTATTCAGGGACTTCAGCTGAGGTCCAAAATCAGTCCGAGTGCTTCCTGTGGTTGAAGAGACCAAAAAGGTTTTCACAAGCTTAGGGGATGTACGCATATAGGACATGAGTCAGAGATACTGTATGTGCATTGTCATAGATTGCCAGAAAGCGGCGTCTCTACCGTTAAGAAGACGTGTGTTGTTTTATTTACCCAGAGCACCAGGAAGCAACAGCACAGCGTGTTTCCCTCTGCCTGTCTGCTCGTAGTATAGATCCACTCCATTAACATGCTGCCTGCCTGAGGCCACTGAAGAGCTGAAATGGTCACAGTGATGGAAAAGAATGGAATAGATCTCTCTATAGAAAAACACTGGCTTTCATTTGTCAGCCACAGTAAAATCAAATATGGATCTGTGCATGTTTCTTGTGTTAAATAGGCCTAAAGTGAGTTTAATCAGTGATGGTGATACATGCTCAACACCACGGTCTCCAGAGCCCTCAAGCAAACCCACAAGAGGGGGTATAGCTCAGTGGTAGAGCATTTGACTGCAGATCAAGAAGTCTCTGGTTCAAATCCAGATGCCCCCTGTCTCCTACATTTCCCTTGAGATCAACAAAGTAGTTCTGAAGGTTAAGATCCTGTAGGATTTTGACAGGACATCTTCCCCTGATAGCAAAAGCTTCAACACTGAGTTACAATCAAAAGGGCTGTGTTTTGTTGAGATTGAAAAATCTATTCTAAATGCTATTTATATTGTATAAATGACATGCCTGGTCTGAGAAGAGGGAATTCAATTTATTTTTCTAAGTAATGCGATTTGTTATTTTGGAGGGGAAAAGCTCCTCCAACATTCCGGCTTATGATCAATTATCATAATTCTTGAACTAGAACAAAGCTGTGGGTATAATCTTGAAGATTTTTGGGCCCCTATTGTTTCATATTTGGGAATGTTTCAGTGGTGAGGACTTTACCCAATGGTTGGCATATGGTTTCTGTATCAATGGTGTATCATCTTCACGTGACCAATACTTCAATTGTATGGATGTTTTTAATGTTTTTTTATTCATTTTTAGTAACATTTTACATTGTAGGGATGCCAAACAAAAATATACCATATAATAATTCTAATAGCAGGTACTAAAATAATACCACTAATAATAAATACCAACATTGTAGTGCGTTTCCCTAATCCCTATAGATTATCAACATTTCAGCAGTATTATTTCGTGCATACTGTAAATGGTGCACTGCCTGGGCATACTACGCCATCTAGTGGATTTAAATAAAACACGTCTTTCTGCAAAAAGGAGGAACATGTTAAAAGCAGGACAGGCATTTCCTGTTTTCTTACTGCAGCACTCCGTGTCCATATTTTAAGAAATGTGCATATAAAGATGCAAATATCATAGTTAACACAGTGCAAACTGTTACCAGTACGCCTGGATCGCTGTCATGGCAGTTCTGCATTTAAAGAAACGTCCTCCGAGTAAAAACAACGCCATTTCTCAGACGTCCACACAGACGAAGCAGTTCTCTTCTGCAGGTCTGCTTCAGCTGGTTAAAGATTGAACAAAGTCTCTTTCTGACTGAAGGTCATGTAATCCTGCTCTGCACGTTTTTGCTTTAAGGAATCCAGGAAGCTGCGCAGTCAGTTTGGCACTTTCTTTATTAACACAAAATTTAAAGCAAAAGTACGACAACGAACTGAAAGTCAACATTCACTTGAAGGTTATTATATGAAATGCACTGGTGAAATGTTGCAATAACACATTATGCTGCAAGTCGATTGATTTCCTAATAATTTTCCGAGGAAGTTCCCTTGTATGTAATTTGGAACAGGGAAAATATAGGCAATGTGATGCAGTAAATGTAGTAGTTGAGAGGAATTTCCCTGTTGGTGAAGTTCCACATAAACCCGACTATTTCCCGAATATTCATTCATTATTCATTAAACATTGGAAACTTTATATATTTTGAGTTGTTTGTTTGCCTTTTTGTTTCCTGTTGTTCTGCATGTTCAGCGGACTAGAAGACCCCTGGTTACACTGGCAAATGAGAGAAATTGATTTATTGGTGCCAGCAGGACTCTGCCTCCATTTTACACACTGTTAGCAAACCAGTCATTTCTATGAGTACAGTTACAGAGTATATCTTAAATCCAAAAACATTATTTGGGATTTTGGAGGGGTAGTGCTGCATTAAAAGTACAGTTTTTGGGTTTTGGACTGTTAGTCGAACAAAAGAAGCCATTCAAAGACATCACTTGGGGCATTTTTCATTATTTTCTGGCCAAATAATCAATAAATCAAGAAAATAGAAAAATGAATCTACGATGAAAATGACTATTGACTTTACAGAGTGTTGTTTTGTTATTGTTTTGTTGTAGCAGACCTGGCAAATTGGCATTGAAGATTATCTGCTAGGTATAACAAACAAACGAATCAAACTCCTCTCCTCTTTCTCTTTTTAATTCAATCATCAGTATCTCACTTCCCCCACCCCCTCCTCCCACACACACACACACACAGAGACACACACACAGACACACACCTACACACACAGTGATGCTCTGACGGAGGTGTTTTTTTTATACACCATCTATTCAAAAAGGCCCTTGTGTCTAATGAGTGAGGTGTCTGTTTATCAATGGGTTTGAGACCTAGTTCTCCAAGACAGGCAGCTTTTTGTAAACGCCTCCACTCTGCTCTGCCTGTCAGAGCATCTGAGCTGTGCCACACACTGAACCACACACAGGAACACAAGACAAGACAACAAAGCTGGGCTAAAAATACCGCGATCGCCTCAGAGCGGTGTGTTGATGTAGCAGAATTTACTGGAAATGCTGCGACTGAAGTAGCTTCAAGTGAATGTCCATTGAGAATCAACACATCATTTAAAATTAACAGGGGGATTCTTACTTCTAAGACAAAATCAAGTTCATGAGCAATTCTCATAACATTAGAAAAAGTCATGAAGTATTAATGGCAATGTTAGTATGTCGGCTGATCAGGTTGATTGCTATGAAATTTGGTACAGACACTCATGGTCCCCAGTGGATGGTGATCTCCTGACCTTTCCTTTATCCACACCAGTAGGTTGACATTTTTGTTTTGGACTAAAATACTGTGGCAACTATCAGGTTGATTGCTATGAAATTTGGTACAGACACTCATGGTCCCCAGTGGATGAATCCTACTGACTTTGGTGATTTCCTGACTTTTCATCTGGAGCCACCAGCTGGCCAGAGTTTTTACATATTCATTTACTAACTTTAATTAATCTACCACATGGTACAGAAATAAAAAATAAAAACCTCAAAGTGATGTGTCATAAGATGTAGCAGAGTTTACTGGAAATACAGTGACTGAGAGTCCACTCAGAATCGACACAAGTTAAAGCCCCTGAAAACATGGTCTCAAATCTTAAGTATTTCTCTATAAAATAAAATATTCATCATTAAATGTGCAACAATCAAAGTTAAAGTTTGGAAAAAACATTGTTAGTTATTATTTATTGCTAGTGTAGTGCTCAAAAACTCAGTTTATCAGCTTCATCAGCATTGTGTGGGTACAGTTGGATCAGACTGTATTTACCTTCCACCATAAGTAAACATCCCCATGCCTGTGTCACATTTTGATATTGAAATATTTCATTTCAGATATTACTAAATCCTGATTGGTGCACAGCAATGTGTGACATCACTTTTTTTTCCAACCTCTTCCCACCCACTTCAAAACCAGCGAGAAGAGCACAGACGAACTGAAAAATACAGAAAATCTTTCATGTGAAATAACGGAAACTGTTCGAACTTTGAAAGAAAATGTTTTATTAATGTAGAACACCATCATACTAAGAAGCTGATTGTTTTTCAGGACCTTTCCGCTAAATGAGGGAAGTCTTAGTTCTAAGACAACTCCTCCATCACGTATACCTTGAGACTATTATATAACCTGAGACTGATTGCAAGTGGCATGTATTTTGAGCCTCATTGTGGGGGTTCTCCTTGTACGGTATAACACCTCAGCAGATAGAGACAGCCAGACGGACCCACTGTTGGATCTGTTCTCTGACTGCTGGCCCTCAACCATCTTTGTCTGGCTGGTATGTGCCTATCCACAGTCCCATGACCCACTCCTGGTCTAAATATAAATATCCAAGCAGGGTGTTCCACTGCTAAGGTCACATTACGTCATCCCCAAGCAGCATATTCTCAATCAAGTAGCACTCATAGGGCATGAGCTTCAGACGTGTCGCAGCCTTGATGATATCCTGGGTCACACAAAAAAGTCGTCAGAGGTGGTTTGAAAACGATGTGACGCAGATCGTCTTCCTGGGGAGAGTTTAAAAACCTGGTTTAAAAAAGTCTAAATTGTGTCCTGAGCTTGATGTGCTTCTTTTGGCTGACATGGGTAATGGAATAAACAAGGTACAGTATAAAATTTCAACACCTAAAGGACTTTAGGTGTACTTTAAAACTTTAAAATACCTGTCATACTTGTTGTACTTTTTCAAATAATCTTCAAATGTCCTTCTTTTGACTCAATTTATAACTTCCTTTAGGTCCTGTCTAATCTTTATCTCGGAAATATCAAAGGTAAGATGTCCTCTTGCCTCTCGTCATTTGAGTGAAGAATTGATTTAATTTCAGGATAATCTAGTAGAGTATGTTTCAGTTCCTCATACAGAGAGGCATGTGGTGAGATGCTACACTGAGCTCAGTTTCTATAGAGTGGAGAGGTCACAGTGTACAGCAGAATGACTGAAGTAGCGTATTTTGATGTTAAAAAAAATATGACGCTCTGTTTTCTTGCTTGTATGAGTGTGTGCGGGGGTTGGTGTGTAACTCTCTGTCAGCAGCTGGAGGAAGGCCGTGTGGGGGTTGGTGTGGGAGGGGGTGCCCCGTGGCGCGGGGGTGTCCCCGGTGTGAACTGCATTCAACATCTTTCCATAAAGCTGCAAATGCAATCATTACGTTGCTATTTTTAAAAAAAACATTGTTTTTTTATTTGTGCACACATGAAATGGTGACTACACAGGAAATGACTTAAAAATATGGAGTGCTTTTTTTAGACAGGTTAGGAAATCTGACACCTTTCGTGTAAACCAGGCCCTTTGATCGTCTTCAATACACTTTGATCGGCATATTTTACAACATCTCAAGTTCAACAGCAAGTGCGAGCAAGTATGAGGAAGAGTAAAACTTTGTAAGACCTTCACAGTGTGGACACAGTGTACCTGTTCTGCCCTACACAGGTAGAACAGTAACTACAGAGGAAAAAAAGATTTTAAGGTTGGTTGGCAAACTGAGTAATGCCTTTTTAAGCAAAAAATAAAAATTCATACGTAATACCTAGATAGACCTAGAAAGTCTTCTGCAGTGTCTACTAACAAAATGTGTTATCTCAGCTTTCTTGTACATATAAATAGTTTGAAGAAAATAAGAAAATAAACTCATAAAATATATTTAAATAATCCACTGTTTCGAAGATTAAACTAAGGTAGCTTTTCTACACCAAATTCCATTTGCGTTAAACGCTGAGATGACAGTTACTGCTACTCTGCTAAGCTAGTTATGTTAGCTTTAGCAGGAGTTTAGCGTTAGCTTTGTTTTAATTCTGCATAATGGTTGGATTAAGCTAGTGCGTCATTTTGTTAATGTGGAATGAAACTGAATTAGGAAGATGTGAGTTTATCAAAAAGGATATTTATAGGTAACAGCTATAGGGAAATATCAATAAGTAAATTTATCTTTAGCTTTAGCCGAGGCTATCTCACAAGCTAGCAGACCTTTGTAGCTCTCTTGCTTTAGCTGATAGTTGGCTGTCTGTTTTTTATCTTACTGCTAATTTTTACATGCCGTTTTCACAGAAATTATACATTTCTATGGTATAATCATTTTTATATGGTAAAACAGATGCCAAAAAGTCAGATATATCAGATTCCTTCTCTTTAATTTTGACCAAATATGTAGTGACTGCGTTTTGGCTTTGTAGGGCAGTGTCACTGGTCTGTGCTCAGCAGAAAGACAGTTCTCTGTTACCAGCTTTAATGTCCTATCCTGTCCTATCAGCACCTTGACACCCCATATAAATATTGAGCAACACACTTGGAGACTTGTTTCATTTTATGACCTTCACGTCACTGGCTTACAGTGAAAGTCACATAATCAGATTATGTTTCCTCTGCAAAAACCTTAAAGATTTATATTAAGTACTCATATATTTATATATTTTCCTATCTATTTATTTATACAAACTACCACGATGTGTGAAATTGGGGTTATTTTAATTGATTTGGCAGGCAGAAGAGCTCAGAACATACTCATCTTGGTCTTGTATAGGTGGCATCAGCATCCTGCAAACTTGCAAAGCATGAGAAAAAAGTGCTCAAGACACATCTGTCCAAGGTAGAAAACATTTGGCTTCCTTTTGAAGAACAAAATTTGATTAAAACAATTACTGTTTCTTGCTTTTGGCCCAAGCTGCTGGACTGTTTTAGAAACATATGGTTTTCCGGTTTTTCTTTCAGTTCAAGACAAGAGCAACACTTTTAAGCCATAAGGCCACATTTGCTTGGGAGACATAAGAGAAGGGGGGTTGTTGTTGGGTAGTAAGTGCTTAATTTAGGTTGGACCTTACATGGGGTGATTTGTGATTGGATGGAAAGAATATTCGAGATTTCTTGATTTTCTTTGCGGTCCGCAGATGCACGAGACAAGGAGCTGTTGGCGCAGCACAACATCACCCACATCCTGTCCATCCATGACACAGCTGCACCCTTCCTGGAGGTGAGCTGTCTTCTCTGTGTCTTACATCGGCCTGTGTGACCCTGTAACCCCAACGTTAATCCGGCCATAAAGTACACAACCTCCCCTGAACTCACCACGGTTGTTTGTCGCCCTCAGTGTCCCGGCTGCTTAGTACTCGTTCTGAAAGTGTTGAATGTTGGCAGCCGACCTGAGCTGCCACACTGTCTTTTTCTGACTTAATATCTTCATTAGGGCTGCAGTTTAGTTTTAAGTGTTTAGCCTGAAAAATTATAGTGAAAATGTCCATCACAATTACCAAAAACCCAAGGTGACTTTTGAAAAGCTTGAACTAGCATTTTATTTAACCGACTTAAACAATTGATCATTTATCAAAATTGTTAATTATCTAATGATTTACTAATTGATTAATCATCCAATTGTTTGAGTTCTAATCTTCACTGTACCCTTGTTATCCTCTTTAACAATCAGTTTCCTATATGAGGTCATTGTAGTTGTGTTTTGATACATAAGAAGAAAAAGGGTGTAATATAAGTATTATCCTTTACACAAAAGGCTGTTGAAATAGACCACTTCAATTGGTGTGAAAGTCAGAGGTTCTTATTTTCAACTTTGCACGGAAAGTCCTTTTGTCTTGCATCAGTTGGGACCTGGAATTCACCAAGTTTTACCAAGTAAGGAGTTTTCTGATTGACTGTGATGCTTAAATATTGTGTTGGATCCCAGTGAATATCTGAAAATGTGTATGTTGTTTTCAGCCTGTGATGCAGCTGCAATTATATACTAGAAGATATTTTTCACACAAGATGCTTTTAGCTCAACAGCTTGAAGTCCATAAAGTCTTGAAAGTGGAACTACATTAAAAAAGGTTTCTGGCTTTTCAGATTTCACATTTAGACGCGGCGATTTGTGTATGAAAGAGTGGGGAAGGTGTGTACGTGAGCAAGTGAGTGTGAGAAGGAGAGAAAGAGGTGATCTTACTGTGAGAACCTCGTAGGTTGAAAGTAGAAATTTGCTCTCACTGATTTCCATTTGGTAACAGATGTAAGAATATACCTCCTGTACAACTGCAACACCTGTTATTGGAGAAATAACGTTTAATTTAGCCGTTTAATTTAGCTGAGGTGTTATCCTTTCAAAATACTAATTAATGATCCACTGAATTTAAATTTAATTGTCATTTTATTTGGGTGAAATTTTCCGTTTGACTTGTTCTTGTTCTCTTGTCTTGATCTTCAGTGTCCGCTTTCACAACTTTCATCTTTTCTTGTTGAAAGCGAGCATGAAAAGTGCTCAGAGATTTCTGTACACTTTCTCCATCCACCATGGATGTTTCATTGAACGCTGAAGAGAAACAGCAACTTGTATTACAGTATCACTACCCAAACTGGTCAACCACCAAAACTTTTTAAAATAGGGCTTTAAATCATGTCTGTTCAAGTTCAAGTTCGTTATTGTCATATGTACAAGAATCACAGTGAAGCAGTCGTTGGCAGTGATATTCTTAGATCTCAGGCTCCCTGAGCTGCTCGTACAAATATGTAAAAAGAAAAAAGTCACGTAAGGAAAATCTAATTGCAATCTAAGTCATAAAATAGTGCAGCAGCTAAAATAAAAGGATAAAATATAATGTTGATAGCTGAGTGGTTAGGGCGCATACCACATGATTTCTCTGCACTACACATAAAGACATAAAATGGCCCAAAAATTAGTGTACAGTTATCGTAAAATGTATAAACTGTAATGTAAACAGGTTGTGCAGTACGTAGTAAATGTTTATACGTAATGAGAACAGGTTGTAGACAGGTATACACATAAATGTACTGTATATACTGCGATGAATAAACAGCTTATAGACAGGTAGTAAAATAAATATATATACTGGGATGTAAACAGTAAGTAAGCAGGTGGAGCCAGTGCAGTAGAATATGTGCTGCCCTTCATTCAGCAGCTCATTAATCCCAGCTGCTGCACAAATCTTTGATCGTGATCGTAGGATTGTTCTCACACTAATACGTGAATGACAGCTTTTTGAGTTGTGTTGCATAATGCTGACTCAGGTCTGTTTTACCAGTGTAGCCCAAATGGCCAGATGGGATGGCTTATTTGCATACCTAACAGTCAAACTGTTGACTGATTGATTTCTTGGAAGATGGCACGATGGTTCCTGAGAGAGGAAGGTAGAATTTGCAACCACCAAGTCTCGATGGTCGGATGTTCCATTAACTGTACAGTATGAGCCTCTAATTAACATACTGCAAAATAAAAGGTCAGTTTTATGGAACAAAATCTGAGCCTCAAAATTTCTTTTTGCAAATAAAGAAAATACATTTCTGCACTTATCCACAATTTGCATGCACACTGGGGGAGAGTATTCATGCTTTCTTTCTGTCTGGGTTTGATTGTACAAATCACTGACTCATGATGAGTTTTAAGAGCGATGGTGCAAAGATATAAGAGGACTTCTCAATATTTGTTTGCATGAAGTGACTTTTTCTGTCCAAAATGACAAGTTGCACGCTCCTTCAACATGTGCATGTCGGTTAGTGTGTGTGCGAGGCTAACCTGTCTGGAGCACTTCCAGAACTCGCTGTGTCCCAGAGGGCTCTGGGGTTTTTGCAGCAGTGCAGTCATAACGGGACAAGGTAGTTTCTGTCCACTGCATGTACCATCAGCTGTCAGGTGCACAGTACAAAAAAAACACACAAATAGACACACACACAGGCGAACATCGTTATGTCATGACCAGGGTCAGAGGGGCAAGGTTTCAGGGGCCGTCCCATACACCGGAAAACAGGAAGTGTGTTAGACCCAGTGTTCAGACAGATGACCTGACAGGATGAAAACTCTTGTTACACTTTAACTGTTGTAAATTCATTAATTCAACAGGTTTATTTGCAGAAAATGTCAAAACTACTCCCCCCTTTCACCCTCTAGGACATGACGTACCTGTGTATATCTGCTGCTGACCACTCTAAGCAAAACCTGTAAGTACTTTGATACTATGATATACACAGTATATACAGTATATGCAGTATGTATAAATATACATATATGAGGTCGACTTTGTTTGAAAGTTCTTCAGTATTGGATGTGACATATCTGTGGCAAGGGTAATTGCAAAAAAAAAAGAAAAAAAAAAGTCCAACAAGAGTCTCATTTTAATTTTCACAGTTTAACGATACATAATTTCTGTATAAAATCTACTTTTCTTATGAACATGTTTTATTTATTAAAGTATTTAATATAAAAGTATTCTCATTTAGAACATTTATTTGAAAAAAAAGCTACTGTATACAGTCCCATTCCTGACTGAATAATGTAAAGCAAAGGTTTATAGCAAGTTTACAACTATCAAAAAAATCATACAATTTACAATGACTTCTGGTTGGAGGTCCAGCAGTCGATATTTGATGGAATAAACGCTGCAGAATAACTAATCAGTACTTTATTAAGTTGAATTAAATAAATAGAATAAATACATGAAATAATTAATAGATGCTTAAGAAATGTGGTGGTATATTTTATTTTTTTTCCAAAGTCTGTATGATCCAAATGTTTAAGTAAATTTTAATTCAGTGTGTTTAATGTGATAATTTTACCAGGACTCAGTACTTCAGAGACAGCATCATGTTTATCCACGAGTCCCGACTGAAAGGAGAGGGCTGCCTGGTCCACTGGTGAGAGAAAAGAAATCAAATTGTTCATTATTTATTTATTTATTAATGCACTTAATTTTAAAATCACATGCTAAAACAATACTTGAGTCTGACTGATCAAACAAACTTGAGTTAAAGGGATTTTCATTCTTATTTTTGACAATAACTTATTCCTTTTATGTCTTGTTGTTTGAACTGCACTTTATTATTTACTGCATAGTACTCTACATGCATTTTTTTTATTTAAAAATTGATGACATTAATAAAAAAAAAGTCATAATATACTGTACATCAGAGTAAATGGTACGAAACTGGTGTCATTTGCATATGAGGATGTTGAAAGGAAGAAGCCTAAATATTAGTTGATTTTTGTGTTTAGAAAGATGAGCATTTGCTTCAAGGTGTTCACTGACTGGAAGTCCTCATATTTTATTAACCAAATTTTCATTTTCAACCACATCACTGTCACCAAACTGGACAAAATTTTGGTTGATGCTTTCATTGTACATTGCATCACCTTTCATCTTTTCTCATATCAAACATGCAGAATCAAGCATTTAACCACAGCTTTAGGAAAAAAGGGGTTTCACTTCTTTGTACACTAAACAAGAGAATCTGAATATGTGATCATCATGCTGTGATGCTCTGTGCTCTCAGTGTTGCAGGAGTGTCCCGCAGTGTGACTCTGGTGGTGGCTTACATCATGACGGTGACGGGCCGCGGCTGGGTGGACACTCTGGCGGCGGTGAGGGCGGCTCGGCCGTGTGCAGGGCCGAACCTGGGCTTCCTTCGGCAGCTGGAGGAGTTTGAAAACACAGAACTGACAGAAGTGAGTGACACAGTGCTGGTTTCACTCAAAGTTATGGTCATTGAGATTTCATTATATCGAACGCCATTCCTACATGGGATTCAAACTTTGTATCCATGCATAAGGGATTCACAGGAAGTGATGCAAACATGTATTGGACTTGACGCGGAAGTCTGTGCACCCGATTCTGAGTTCAGTACCGTGTTGGACGACATTGTTGACCGTCTTCTTTATTAAAACTATGTGACGTGATGAATGCTCTTGGCCAACAGTTGCTCTGTAAACAGGTGCAGCGTTTCACTGCCCTCTCTGGTTGAAAGTTTCAAACCTGTTTCACTGATATAATATAAAGATATATGCTGTGTCTCAATTCAGAGGCCGCATCCTTCTAAGGACGCGGTCTACGAAGCAGTTGAGGTTTGAGGTTTTTTAACATTTGTATCATTAGCTATTCGAGTGAGTTGAAACCCAATACTTACATTTAAAAGTGTGATCCTGCTCAGGTTCAGACGGTACGTTTGGGGGACGCCATATTCTCTTGTGCGCAATGAATTTTGGGATAGGTTGGGATACAAAGGATCCAGCAGTTGCATCCTCCAAATTTGGGAAAAGAAGGCCGCATTTGAGGGAGCCTTCGAAATGGTGCGGCCTTGTCGCGCTGTTGTGATGCATTCGGTCTTCAAAAGCAGCCTTTGAAGGATGCGGCCCCTGAATGGAGACACAGTTACAGACAGATGAAGACAGTTAATAGTGAAGAGGCAGACAGGAAGCAGGGGGAGAGAAAGGGGGCTGGGACGTGCAACAAAGGTCTGAAATCAAACCGTGGACGTTGTGGTTACATTTTGTGGTATGAGCTGTAACCATTCAGCTACGAAGGCGCTCCAGTCAGTTTCACGTCTGACCACAACCAGCATCACTGTTGGGTGTGTTTGGGTGTGGTCAGAAGTGTGCGCTGTTATACCTGTAATCACACCCAACAGTGATGTCACTGTGTACTGAGACACCCTGGGGTACACTTCCACGTCGCTGCAGCAAGGTGAGACGCTAAACCACCGGCTGTCATAGAGGTGGGGGGGAGACGTGATGGTCATTCTAAACTTTCAGACAGCATCTCCTCAAAACCATTCATGGTGTTCACACACACAAAGAAAAAGTTACAAAGGTTGTTCTGTGAAGCATAAAAAAGTTTGAGAGAAAAGTTCGAACCACTTCCGCACAACTGATTGTCGTTTTCGGAAAGTTACGATTCGGACACCTGAAGAGTGTGTTGGGAGGTGGTTTCAGATGCTGACAAGCACGGCATTCCAAGCACACCGACTCCATATAACACACTGGCCCTTACCACCAGTAACCACGGGTGTTGCCTAACCCAACTTTAACTACCCTCCTCTCTGTATTTACTTTCCCTCATCTGACTCACTTTTGCTCTCCCCTCTGTCTGCTCCCCCCCTCCAGTATCGGGCCTGGTGGAAGGACCGGTACGGGAAGAACTCGTTCAATGACGATGAGGAGATGGAAACACTTTTAACTCGGAAATCTAACAGCAGCAGCGACGCCATAACGACCAGGATCGCTCCTACGCTGGCAACAAGTGGCACCTGAAAAAATGTCTCCAGTCAGTTTTGTCTTTCCTGAACTCAAGCAGCCGAGGACTGACTGTACGTGGGCGCCTGCAAGGACCTTTAAACCCACTGGGACCGGACCTGTTTGAACTATTTCTGTATTGATATGATATCCTGAATCTCGTGTTTGCAGAATAGCTAAGTTGTCATGTGATGGGGGGGATTTTTATGTCATTGTCTGAGTCCCCCCTCGTCATGTCATGTCCTTGCCTCTAACTGTCAAAACAACATGCAAGGCCAGTCAAGCATGACGGCAAGGAAATGTGAACATACAGTCCGCAGTGAGAACACACATTTAGCAGTGTGCACTCCCCCTGTCAGTTATGTTATGCTGTGTCTTCTACTTGAAATATGAGTATTACTTTCTGTAGACAGTGTGGAAACTGACGAGCACTGTATCGTCCGGTAAAAGTGTCAGAAGCAGTATTTATTTATTTATCAATCGCAGTTTTATTCCTTAATTCATGTTTATTTTTGTTTGTGTTGTTAAAAGTGTGCATGGTGTAAATAAGACACTCAGTTATGCCATTATAAGAAGGATTAACAGTAATTTACACATGTGAATTTGCATTTTATTTAATTAAATATCCTTTAACATGAGATTTAATTCATCAAGTGAGTATTTCTTTATATATTTAGAGCTGTGGTTCCCAACCTGGGTCTACACGAAATGTTAATATGTTTAGACTTTCTCGTGAATTACTGGATAACTTTCAGGCCTTTTATAAAATATTCAAACAAAAACGAGGAAAACAAAATCAGTCTCTGGTTGAACTGGTCAGTGGTGAAAGAAAAGAAGTATTTAGATCCTTTACTCAAGTAAAAGTAGCAATACCAGAACATAAAAATACTCCATTACAAGTAAACGTCCTGCATTTAAAATCCTGACGCATTAATGTGTTCGCAGAGTTTTAAAGTTGTAGTTTATTATTTTTTCTAAGGTGATCATTAAGTAACTGTAGCTGTTAGATAAATGTAGTGCAGTAAAAAGTATTTCCATCTGAAATTTAGTGAAATATAACGTAGCATACTGAAGTATCTCTGACAATTTAAAAAAATGTTCATACATATTCCTATGAACTTTTTTGTGATTGTTCTTAATGTTAATGAGTTATTGTCGGACGTTTTATTCATTTTTGTTTGTTTCTCTGCTTAACATTGTTTTCATCTTGTTTCTGTGAGGCTGCATCTTATAAATAAAGTTATTATTAGAAGTACAACTACCTTCAAACTTGAGTAAGTGCACTTATATCCCACCAGTGCAGCTGGTGTCAGAGGTGAGACCTAGACTTTGTTTTTGTTTCAAGGGGTCACATGACAAGTACTGTAAGTCAAGTACTGTACATTTTGAGGTACCTGTACTTTACTTGAGTGTTTACTGTTACTCTCGTACATTTCAGACGTTAATATTGCACTTTTTTACAAACACAACATGTGATCGGTTTATGAAATATGATGCACTGTTGCAGTTAAACTACACTGAACTGCACAACAGAATATGAAGCAGTAAAAATGAGCTCCACCTCGACCAACTACAACATTAAAGCACAGCTTACATGTTAATGCACCAATGATCCAATAATATAATGATATAGATAATAATAATATTAATAATAATAAAACACTGACAGGGGGCATTCTGCAAAAGATACTTTTAAGTACTTTTGTTGCTGATAATTATTAGCTACAGTTTCACTCATGTAAAGTACTTGTACTTACATCCCCATTTTATTATACTTCTACTACTTTCCAGAGGGAAATATAATACTTTGTATTCCATTACATTCATCTGACAGCTGTAGTTAATTTAAAACATATGCTGCATTGTTATAGATTAATAATGTATTAAGTAGTTAAAATGAGCTCCACCTCGATGTTTCTTACAGGTGAATGCATCCGTAATGATAATCAAATAATGTATTAAATATCCTTTATTGCAACACTGACAGAATGAATACTTTTAACTTTGAAACTTCAAGCACAATTAGCTTTTTGCACTTTTACTTAAGTAAGGACCTTTTTTTGAAATTGATACTGAAGTAAAGGATCTAAAAACTTCTTCCAGCACTGCCAAAGAGGTTGTGAATTACTGATTTAGATCGTTAAAGTGAGTTTTTAATTTTTATTTTATTGATTTGTATGGAACTCGTAAAGATCCTACATTTCTCAGGCTCCTTATGCTGTAGGAGCTCGATGGGCTGTAGACATTGTGTTCACTCAACAACGTATTTTACAGTATTTGTCTCTCTGTAACCTAATAATATGACACACAGTTTATAATAATCTTATCTGGTAGGCTGTTCCTGTCCTATCACAGCTGTTCTATATAATCTTCCGCTGGGAACAAATGTTTTTGTGCATCACTTCTACTGCGGGACCACTCTAGAGTTACTTTTCGTAAAGCTTTATCATTTCAAAGAATTGTTTTCGTCTCTGTCCCGTGATTTTCCACGTGTGCGGGTGTGTGACACTTCTTGACTGACGGCGGCAGGGGTTCCCCCGGTGTCTTACTGGAGATCGGCCGCTGTGTGTGCGCAGATAAGCTTCGCAGGAGGCAGGCAGGCAGGCAGGCAGGCCGCAGCAGCAGGTGCGCCCTCCTCAGCATCCCCGGCTGTGTCTCCGCCCTCTGTGCTCGCTATAGGCTGGAGGATTTAAGCGAGCCCGCCGTAATGATGAGGGCTTTCTGAGACTGATTGATTTCAAAACTTGACGGGTTTCGAGTTTCGCAGGTAAGACCACTTCGATACGGTTCCAAGGCGCACATTAGGGCCAAGTTAGTCTGCGTGGGAGATCAGGAGGGGGGGTTAACCTTTTAATGAGTTTTACTAAACTTGGATAGACTTTCCAAACACTTATCAGCACATTGCACTGCATTTCAGGACCTAACAGTGGAGTTGTTGCAGGCGTCTGTTTGGACAGAGATGAACCAAGATTTGGATTACGGAGGCTCCGGGAGCAGCGGGAACGGAAAGCTGCGCCAGTGGCTGATCGAGCAGGTGGACTGCGGCAAATATCCCGGTCTGGTGTGGGAAAACGACGAGAAGAGCATCTTCAGGATACCGTGGAAACACGCCGGGAAACAGGACTACAACCGGGATGAGGATGCCGCGCTTTTCAAGGTAAAACACCCGTATCCTCCAGCCTGAATAGCCTACACAACGTGACTGTCTTTCAGAATAAAAGAAGCAAGTGACAAAACCCATCGTTTCAAATGCGTTAAAAGTCTCACAAAGATTCAAAGTGGACCAATAATATAATAATTATGATGTTTTTCACATAGGCCTAACTTATGCAAGATTAATAACTAAATCATAGACATTTAGTTCGAGTTTTTAATGTCTTGTGCTATATTTCGCATTTAAATGTTTTTAATGTATTATGTAAAACACTTTGCATTGTCTTTGTGCAATATAAATAGGGCTGCGACGATTCTTTTCATTATCATTAGTCTGCCGATTAGCTGCTTTGTTGGCTGATGTGTGGTTTATTAAATGTTAGAAAATGGTTTAAAATGTCCGACACAGGTTCCCAGAGCCAAAGATGACTTTTTAAAATGCTTATTTTGTCTCAACTACAATTCTACACCCAAAGAGAATGAGTTCAATATTATATAAGACAAGGAAAAATAGGACGTCTTCACATTTGAGACACTGAAAATTGTTGCTAATTCATTTTCTTAATCGACTAGTTGTTTTAGCTCTTTATATAAACTCTATAATACCATAAATAATAAGCTCTATAATACACGTTCCTTTTCTTGCGAGGATGTCCAGCTACCACCTTGAACACTCACTTCTGCAGCCTCCGCAATCCATGCAGGAGTTCAGTGTGGTTGTCTCGTCCTCTCAGGTTAAGCTTTAGTGAGTTTTCTGTTTTAAAGTTTTACCGGTGACCTGTCTGCAGGCCTGGGCGCTGTTTAAAGGCAAGTTTCGGGAGGGGATCGACAAGCCGGACCCGCCGACCTGGAAGACTCGCCTCCGGTGCGCCCTCAACAAGAGCAATGACTTTGAGGAGCTCGTGGAGAGAAGCCAGCTGGACATCTCAGACCCGTACAAAGTCTACCGCATCATCCCCGAGGGCGCCAAGAAAAGTCAGTCCCACATCAAACTCCGCTTTTAAACGCGCTGACTTGTGGCGCAGCATGGGTTAAATGACAGATCACAGTCTTGAAGTTAACCAAAGTGGGTAGTTATGATTATTACTTATGATGAACTGGTTGATTGATAAAGGTCACTGACTTCTCACAGCAGTAATACATGTTTTTAGAGCCGTTGAAGGTCATTGCTGCAAGATGTCAACAGACGTCGGCTTTTTGAGTTCTGAATGTCAGATTTGATCTTTTCTGTCTTTTAGGACCCCGACAGGAGGACAGTCCTCTGAGTCCAATGAGCTATCAGGTGCACCCCTCCTACCCTGCCCTGCAGACTCAGGTAATTTTCATACACATGCAAATGAGTGGGGTGGGCTTCAGAGAGAGAGAGAGAGAGAGAGACAGAGAGACAGAGAGAGAGAGAGGTTGGATGTGCACCAGAAACAGTGGATGAGAAAGCATATTGTGAATGCATGAATGACCTTGGATAGTCTACACCAGATGCCAAGTGGAGGTTTATGAGTTTCATCCCAGAGTCTCACTGATGATGACTTCAAGTGCTGTTGGAAATGTTGAAATTCCAAGAAAATCATCACACAGGATCAGGAGAGCGTCCTATTTGTCTGTGTTGTCCAAGTTACAAGGACGTGACATTTTAGGTGGTGAAAATCATGCAAAAACCACGACAATAACAGGTGTTTTTTAATTTGTTGAGACAGTATGTATGTATGTATGTGTGTGTGTGCCAGGGATTTTAGAAATCCTTTCATTTACATTATCTTATCTTATTTCAAAAGTTGCTGCTCAGAGTTTTCCTGCACGCTGTCAGGAATATAATTCTGGTGGACAAATAATAAATTCCTTTATTTAATTTAATTATTTGTTATAATTTTCTGTCTAAAAATAGTTCAATTTTAACATAGTGACTGTCAAAATATCTCCATCAGCTTTGAAAAAAGGACGCTGTCTGTAATTGTGGAATGTAAACTATTAACTTCACTAATTACTAACAATGAAACTATATTTAATAGGTTTTAAAATGTATTACCATTTAATCCTGTGCTGCGCTCCGTTAATGCTCCTAAAAAAGACACGTGAAGACTAATCACCAAAGAAAGTTACATCATCACATTGAACTCGGATTACATTAACTTTGCATGTCGTTTGTGTCTCTGTGTGTAGGTGCCACAGTACATACCCACGGCAGAATGTGGCTGGAGAGATTACTGTCAGGAGCAGGCCTCCCTGCCTGAGCTGCCCTTCACTCAGTGTCCCTGTCCCCCCCGCAGCCTGCCGTGGCAGGGCCCGTCCATGGAGAATGGTACGTCACTCATACAAGCCACCTTACAAGCACCTAAATGTAATGTGATGTTATTCTGTGCTTGTGCTGAGCTCTCGTCTGTTCCTCTGTGTGTGCAGGCTATCAGCTCAGAGCCTCGATCTACTCGTACGGTCCAGCTGACAGCCAGCCGTCGCCTTTTTCAGTGGACGCCGGCATCAGATCAGCGGAAGCGCTCTCAGGTAAACAACCACTTTCATTTCACTTTTTTTCTCTGCATGCTATGAAATCAGAAGGGGGGGGTTGGTCCAGGTGACATCCTCAACTGACCATTAGATGTGATTTCAATGTGTCATATACAAAAGACATAGCTAAAGATGCAAACATCTATTTAAGTTTAACTTTTAAACTATGTTGCCTAATTTTAGCCCATATCCATTTAGACTGCAGAGGGGACTTGGATGACACTGCTCTGATATTTGGAAAACTTGGAAGGTTAATGCAACTGCACCGTGTTTTTGCCAAGCTTAAATAATACGCTGATTGGCCTAATGAGGCCGCTATAATTAAAGTTAAAAAAAAAAAAAATATTGCAAATATTTTTACTGTACATTTACTGTGAGGTTCAGTATCACCGTTACGTCAACCCTGTAGGCTGGCATTACAGTATGCTAACTGTCCGGATCCAAAGCCTGGGGGTGGCTGTGTATCTGTTAGATAGATTTGATTATTTACTGCCACCTAGTGGCCACAAATTAATTAATGCAGCTTTAATGAAAGTAGGAGGGGTGGCACTGTGCTTTGGCATCAAGAAAATACAATACGCCTGATGGAGGCACTAGCTTAAACAAACTCAAACTTCAGTTTAAGGTCAAAATGTTTTAGCTGGTCTAACTTCAATGAAATCTGAAAACACGGACAGATGGGGGCACTGTAATTAAAGTTTAACATTTCATAGTTCTAAGTGACACAAATCCTACAAACCTTAGGATGCAGCCGCATAAAGGCCAATAAAATAATTTGTTACATGAAAAAAAAACTTCCAACTTTCCAACCTCCAGCTCCATTTATAACTTATATGCACCATCAGCAGCTCTAAATAGCTTAATTATAAATAAGTGAAGCCCTAACAACTGGTAAATTGAGCACGTTTAAAACTAGACTGTGCATGCCGATGTTTGGTAGACACTGGAATACGGACTTCAGTAGGGTTGGAACAAATCCTTCTTGAACAAGTGAAGGTTCGCTTGATGAATGATCGACTATCAAAACTACTGTCGAGTTATTTTCTGCCAGCCGACTAATCGATTATTCCCTCCTTTATCGTATTTCTATATATTTTTGCAGCAAAACATACAGTAGCTCGCAGTAACCTTGCGATTTAAGCTAAAATAGTGAACCTGATTTTGTGGATGTGACTTCAGCGTCTGAAATATGTGACATCGCAGATAAACTCACAAAGACTTCACACTACGCTGCTCGACAGTACACCGAGAAACATTTGAAAAGATGAATGCATCAGAAAATGTGAAGAAAACATATTCAGTGACCTCTACCTGTGTCCAGCAGACTTCCGCCTGCATGTGTCTGTATTTTTCCGGGACACTCTGGTGAGGGAGGTGACCGTCTCCAGTCCGGAGGGGTGCCACATCACTCCGTGCACCCCAGAGGAGAAGCACTTCCTGCATAGTGGACATCGTGAGGTGGTCCCCCTGCCTGTGGACAGTCTCTCAGCCCCGAGGAGGTCAGACGAGTGCCCGCCGAGTCCCCCGTCCAACCTGGAGAGGGGAGTGTTACTGTGGATGGGCCCAGACGGACTCTACGCTCAGAGGCTGTGTCAGAGCAGAGTGTACTGGCAGGGAGGCCTGTCCCTGTACGGAGACAAGCTCAACAAACTGGAGAAAGACATCCCCTGTAAACTCCTCCACACACAGGACTACCTTACAGGTGAGACCGCAGAAAAGGGCCGCAAGTAACGATTCATTCATTCAAGATTTGTTTTTGATTAATAGTCTATGATCTATAAGTCTACGAAATGTCGAAAATGCCATCACAATAAAGCCCAAGGTGACATCTTCAATTCAACAGTCCACATCCAGAGATATTCAATTCATAATGATATTAAACACCAAATATTCACATTTAAGATGCTGGAACCAGCAAACGTTTGGCATTTTGGATTATCATTTATGTTTGTTGATACGTTTTCTTCAAAATTAAAGCACGGTGCACCACTCCCCTCCAGTACCCCTGTGCTTTATTCACAATGTTTTCGGCTATCGCGCCTTCATAAGCACGGGGCACTGGAGAAGAGTTGTGCGACATATTTTAAGTTTGATGGACTTTCATTGAAGTTTACACAAGAGTTAGAAATCAATTTATTTTCTGTCAATGAAGTAGGGCTGGGTAATGTTTAAACATTTTTAATACTAGTGCCGATATGCTACCAACTCGATACTTTGAGGTTTTTTATAGTGTAGCAGACTGAATATCTTTTCACCCAGATGGTCGACAGAGTCTTTGAGGGTTCTGGAAATACCTTCAAAAAAGCACAAAGTGTTGTTAATAAACCTTCTGGGTTTTTTAGTTTTTTTTAAAGTTAATTATCCAAAAACTACAGCTCATTTACTGTAAACAAAACCGCTCAAAAATCAATATTACTTAGCAACTGTGGTGGACAAACTTTCTAAAGTAGTGTGTCACGATTAGGTGGCAGTCACATGACTTCTTCACAGCCACATCATCCCCGCCCACATGCTAAAACAGCCCCAGCTGTGTAAAAGTCAGTAAAAACAGCTAATTGTATTTGCATACATGGTGTGACCAGGACTTTCCATTCGAATCACCCCAAAGGTCATGCCACTTCAAGTGAATTTCTTCTGAATTCATTTGAATTTAACTTGTTCAGAAGTATTTTAGATATCAAAGCAAACAGTGATTCAATCTTGTCTCCTTCCTGACTATCAGAGATCCAGAGTTATGGGCTCCACGGTCGGCCGCCGCCTCGTTTCCAGGTCCTGCTGAGTTTTGGAGATGAGTGTCTGGACCCGCAGAGTCAAAGACGGACGCTCATGGTCCAGGTGACTGTCCATACTGTAATTCTAGCCCTCATATTAAAGCACTGTTTAATTAGCCCTACCTCATATCTCCTCATTGTACTTCCTTGCACATGCAGATTACTTTTATTTTTGTCATTTTTCACTTGAGTTCAATGAAACATAATATTCACTGGGTTGAAAGTTAAGCCTTGAAAGTTTAAAATGGGCTTTGAAAAGTGAAAAATGGGATTTGAAAGTAAAAGTCAAACATTTTAAAGTCTGTAAGAACTTCTTCGTAGTCAAAATGTTGCGCTGTGTTTCGAAACTTTAAATTCAGTTTCTGAACGAGTCTTGCAGAGATTCAGCACTCGCCTGGTTCCAGACCTCTGAATCTTGCCCACATGTGGGATTCAAAGTGAGAATGAAGGAGCCGTGCAGTCTGATAATCAGGCGAATTTAACACCCCCCTCTGAAAGAATCCAATCTGCTATTTTAGCTCCGGATTATGACATTTATGACAGAAACAACCCAAACAAACCCCCAAAACAGCCAGATAATGAGACTGAGCAGCCAGTTTAACGGGTTGTTGTTTTGCCCTAACCAATCAGTAGCGAGTGATGTTATTTGTCCCACTGTCGCCACCTACAGGTCGACACAGAAGCTGCAGTAGCGGTTTGTCAGAAGAAGTTGTTTTTCATATCAATCGAAGAAATATGCAGATTAGAGCTTAAACGGGTAGTTGATTAATCAACAGTGAAAACACCAATCATTCCCTGGTTCCGGCCGCTCTGCTGAGAGGATTTTGCTGCTTTTCTTTGTCTTATTTGATAGTAAACGGGATATTTTTAGGTTTTGGAGTGTTTTTCTAACTAGGGAAACGGCCGTCAATGAGCCCAACAATGGACCCTTTTCAGTTTCTGACAAAATCGGAGACATGTAGACAGTTATTCAGAGGCTTAAACTATTATTCAGACTATTATCTTTAGTTCCATTAGTACTGTGGCATTTCGTTAGAGCACAAGACAGGTTTACCTTCAATAGTTCCCCCTTTGTAAAAAGCTGAAAGAGCAGATTTTAACTGAAACAAGTGTGTAGAATCTCTGCTGGACCCGTTCAGAAACTTTGAATTTAAAATGAGAATTAAAAAAATCATTCTTAACCTTAAAAATTCTCCACTTACTAGCTTTTCTCCGGAGCTTTCAACCGTCCTCCTCAACGGTTGGAGTGTGTTCGTCTGCCCGCGGTAACAGAAACCTGTTCTCACATGACCAAAGTGCTCGCAGTGCCGTGCAAACTCCATACAGGAGGAAGGCCATGAGTTACAGCTGAAAGCTCTAGAAAAAGCTAGTAAATGGACCTTTAAGTGAGGATCTTTTGTGAAACCTGAATTTAAAGTGCTTTCAAGTGTTATTTTTTTACACTTTCAAATCCTTTGTCACTTTTCAAAACTTACTTTTTAGGCTTTCAAATATTAGTTTGGATATTTTGATACCGATCTGAGCTCATAGAAACTACCTGCAGTGGAAAATGGTGACAGTTTAAAGCCTTTCACTGACCTCTCTGACCTTCCCTCGTTTCAGGTGGAGCCGCTGTTTGCCAGGCAGCTCCTGTACTACGCCCAGCAGATGGGCAGCCACTACTGCCGCAGCTACGAGCACCCGGGAGTCACGGACCACATAAACACCTCTGAGGACTTCCAGAGGACCATCACACATCACCACAGCAGCAGCCTGCAGGAGTGATCTCAGTAGGTTCAAGAGACTGTTGAAAAGAAGAGGCAGCAATGACCTTTCACACAGGAGACCAGGAAACTCAAGAGGACAAACCTGGACAGTGTTATACATAAAATGATGGACATTTAGTGTCAGTTAATGTTCGCCCTGTGCGGTTCTATGTGTGTTTGTCAGTGTGTGTGGCTGAAACCAAAGTTGTTGTTTTTTTTTTTACTTACTGTATTTTTAGGCCATTATGCATATTGTCCATACTGACTATACGAAGAAAACTGACAGCTTCGGTGATTGTACTGTAGAAAACTGTGTGGTGAATTTTAGTGCCTTATGGGGCTAGTTAGGAATTTTGGGAAATACGCTTATTCACTTTCTTGCCGAGTGTTAGATGAAAAGATCGATACCATTCTCAAGTCTGTACACTGAACTGTGAAGCTGGATGCAGCAGGTGGATAGCTTAGCTTAGCACACAAAGGTAACAAAATCTGCCTACAGCACCTCTAAAGCTCACAATTTAACACGTTATATTTTGCTTGTTTAATCCATACAAAAACTGAATTGTGAACACAACATTCAAGAAATAACCTGGTATATAACTCCGCTTAAAAGAGCAAATTGTCAATTTTGCACGTTGGCTCTCATTTAACTCTTCTGACAAATAATTTGGAGTCTTTTATTGCTAGGAGACACTATCACCACAATTTAATAGTAAGTACTACTATAATATCTTAATAGTAGTTTAATAGTAAGTATGAATGAAGTCTGGTGCCAGGCTGTTTGTGTGAGGAAACACTCAGTTAAGCTGATTTTAAATAAGCTTTTTCAAATTTTGTATCAAATATTTCAGTTACATTATATATTTTTTTAAATTTAAGTGTCATACGTCAAATCTGAGAAAGAGTTAAAGTGAGTGTTTGGAGGTTTTTTTGTTTGTTTTTTTACTTTGAATGAGCGCACTTCTTCTTCTAAAAGTTCTATAAAAAAAAACAATAAAGTGCAAAGAGTGATGACCTTTGTTCGTAAGTGTGTGAGCGCTTCATGTCAGCACAGGAAGTGTGGTTCAGATGCAGGATGAGGCTGGTTAATCAAACACTTCATTATCACAAACAATGTGATGACATCACGAGGGGAGGAGAAAGAGGAAGAGGTCGGCCACGCTTTCCGCGCCGCGCTGGAGAGAAAGTCTTCCTGGCTTCTGCTCACAGATTAGAGTCTGTTTCCACTTCCATGGAAAACAATCATAAAACCCCACAAATACCCTTGTCACTGCCGCGAAATAATTTACAAGAAGAGCAAGGAAGATGTCCTCACTTGATAAGGGTGCTCGTGAAAAACAAGCCACTGCCTGATGCCTTTTAACAGACTTCTGTAAAAAGTATATTAGAGCTGCAACTAATGATCATTTTCATTATCGATTCATGTGTTCATTATGGTTTTGATGGACAGATTCATTGTTAAATCCATAAAATGTAAGAAAACAGCTTCTCAGAGCCTGAGGTGACAACTTCAAACTGCTTGAATTCCCCCAAAATCTCAAAGACATCAAATGTGTTACGACACAAACCAGAGAAAAGCAGCAAATACTCTCATGATTAATGAAATTGCTATAGAGTAATCTTACGTCAATCGACTCAAGCGTTTCAGTACTACAGTGCATGTTTCTTAATACACACTTAAAACAGAGCAAATATCCTGTAAGTTAAAGGGTAAGACAGGTTATACTCTATATTTTTCAACACATCCCATCAAGAGACCAAAACCACCAATCCATTGATCAATAAGTATCGTGTGTGTATCCGAAGCCTGATATATTTTATTCCTCTGTGCCACAGAGCCCCATCGTTGTTCAAAAACGACACTACACCTGCCGCTAGATATATTGCTGTGTATTAATCCGCCGCTGAAAATAGTCCCCAACAAATGTACCAATTCCTCCTGTTTGAGTAACGTTTAAAGATAAAAAGTACACTGACCAGCTGTTTTAGGAAATTACGTAGCCTTTTTTAAAAATAATGAAACTATATATTTGTGAGCGTTCTCAGTAGGAACCAATGGGCTTGGAGCTGAGAGCCACAGAGAGGTTAAGGGAAGTACTGAGAGACAAACTCACACATTACTGTATCATAGTTCTGAGAACATTATTGCATTTGCACTGCAAGAACTGGGAATGAACGCCGTTTTGAGGGACTTTTTTAAGCTCCTGCTTCAGAGTAGGTACTCTCCCAGCACAAGAGGAACCTTGAGTGATGTAAGTGTACGTTGATTGGTCGAACAAACGAGCCAATGCAGCACCGGCAACCGCCATCTTTAAAAAGCGGTGTACCAGCTCGCAACGGTAGCCTTAAAAAATGGATCAAAACACAGACAAATGGAAATACAAAGCAACTTTGACTCCACAAAGCAAAATCTAAAATTCTTGTGGGTGACGTTGCTATACCAGCTGCCGGTTGGCTTACGTCACTTCAGCGTTCCTATTGGCGGTTGCGAATGCAAACAGAAATAAAGCCCTTGAAGGTGTGTAGATCTCGGGGGAGCTCTGCAGAACAGTTTGGTCTTTTCATGGAATATGTTGACAATAAGAAAAATCTAGAATATCGCCAAACTTATCCTTTAAATACAAAGAATTTCAGACTTTGACATTTCTGCTAAAACCAATTATTGGAGATTTCAGCTGATATGAATACAGATATTGTTTCAACAAGTGGAGTTTAAAGGTTACTGTGATGTCTGAAAAACGCATCAGTCAATCAGTAACTGTGCTGATCTTTTGTGGGACATTACATCGTTTTTAAAGGAGACGACCCAAATGACTTTTAACTGAAATGTCTGAAAACATCATCAAACGTCTTGCAGTTTTTCTACAGCAGGCGGATCCTTGAATGCCAACGTGTTTTTATAACTTTCAAAAAGCGAAGGGAAAAATCTGCTTTCTTTGGTCGTCCCCTTAAGCTTTTAGAAATGCACAGAAAGTCAAATATTGACATTCAGAATTCATCAATAATTGTCACATTTTAACATTTTAAATGATTACACTAGTGTATTAAAATTATGCCTGAAATATTGCACCAATATAATGGTCATTATTTCTGTCACGATAACCAATTACTGCCTGACAGCAACACTTTCATTCAACACCACCACCACCTTTTTAAAAAAAAAAAAACATTTATAAGCACTATAAACATTTCATAAATGGTTTGTAACAAACTATAGTGACGTTGTAAGAAGATTTAAGTGTTTATTAATGTATTTGTTAACAACTATAACTCTTCGTACGGGCAACCGTCAGTTGAGGCTGGTGTATAAACAGATAACGAATGACAATATAGTAAAACACAGCAACAATAAGATAAAATATGTCTCCAGAGGAGAAGTTAGAATTCTTGACAAATACTGTACATTAATAAACACTTACAAATGTCCTTATATCTGCTTACAACTACATTATAGTGTGTTATAAACCATTTATTAAATGTTGATATAGTGCTTATAGATGCTAAATATGGGGGCCCAAAATAGGGATTGAAATACAGGACAACCCTTAAAAGAACCATCACGAAAACAGTGAAGCTCACTCTGCTCGACAGTCAAGGTGAGCTCAATCAAATTTTCTCTGATGTGTCAAACTTCTCCACCCTTTTGATTACCCCACTCACGGTGAAGAAAAATAGTCACATCAAAGTGTGAATGTGTTTTGCAGGTTTTGTCATCTCCTCTCCTGAATGGAACAGAGTACTGATGAATAAAAATAACCAAACAAAAAAAAAAGACACAAAACTCCCCCTTCTCACCTCTGTTACTGTAAACAGAGAACGGATAAGGCTTTTAGGCTTTGAACTTATTTTGTGAATGAATCCGTGGGAGGACAGAGAGCTAAGTTTAGCTCGCAGAGAACCAAAACAACTCCTGCCCGCCCTGCATGGCTTTCCCCTAAATGTAGATGGGAAACCAATGCAGAGCAGAAGGTCTGAGGTGCATGAAACGTAGACAATAACAGAAAGTGGTTGCCAGAAGATGACTGAAACGTACAGGTGGAGCTTGTACATGTCACAAAGCTGAGCTTGAATGGGTCAACTCCTGCTACACAACACCAACAGCACGTCCTCATTGTCCTCAGATAACCTCATGTCTTGTCAGACTTTCTCATGTGAGGCGTGGGCGTGTTGGCGTCTGTCTCTTCTGACTGACTAGAGCAGCCACAACCGTACCGCTCGATTTGTAAGTCCCTACACCCACAACCATAATCACACTTTCTGTTGTCACCGTCTTCCTCTTGGATCCAATTACAGCCTCTTCTGTTGGCTGCCCTGAATAACGGCCTGCACCGTTCCCACCCTGCCCTGCATACGCCCTGCACTAACTTCTCCTCCCTGAGAGCTCGCCAGACAGCGTGAGTGAACTGGTGAGCTGGAGCTCCAGAGATGAATGGCTCAAGCCGCTGGTTTGAACCATGGCGCACACAGGACCCAACTGTCTGCAACTATGTACTAATGCGGTTCACACATGGATCTGCAGACAAGCTTAAAGACTAGATGCCAACACTCATAGGTGGTGATTTTGCAGATATTTCACAGGGTTGGCCACAACACCATCAACACCAGTAACAGCTCTGCAATGAATGATGCATTTAAAATTCATTGAGTCTTTATCTGAGAGGGAACTCTCTGTACGTACAATGAGGTACATACAGGGAGTATGAATATATTATGTGCAGTTTACTTAGGTCTGTATTGGTGTAACATGCAGGTTATTCATGCATTTCTTTGACATAAATGCTAATTCCAGGTTGCACTTGATGAAATTTAAGTTGGTTAATGCACCCCGATACAAGATATACTGTAACAATAATAATTTGTAGTGCACTGTCTTCAATAAAATAGTTCCAAAAAAGAACACATTAATGCAATTATACAGCGTTTGTGTTGATAACCAAAGGACAACTGACTGTACTGGAATAAGGAGAGACTTAAGTAAGAGATCACACTGTCATTTAGCTCCACCAAAGAGACTAAGGTCTCTGTTTCATGTGTTTGGCAGTTGGTTAGCAGGATATTGACAACTCACTACTTAACAGATTTCAGCAAAACTTGGTGGAAAGTTAAGCCAGGGGCCAAAGAACAAGCGCTTTACATTCTGACTCATTACTCTTGAATAGTGACGTGTAAAAGCAAAATTTGCCATTTCAAAGGACTTGCTACTCTCCAAAAATCAAAGCAGTCGTCAGCCAATGAGCATGATTGTCTGTCTCTACTGTAGGTTCATTTGAATTCAGATCTAGATCCACATGCTGAGGCATGAGTGGCCTTTGCAGAGGCCTAACTATAAATGGTAATAGTTAGGCATGTCCCGCATTATACCTTGAAAATGAAGAACAAATATAATAAATGAATTACTACTAAAAAAATGAAGGAGCCATCTGAAGGAACTTAAACTTCTGTACAGCGCAGCAAGTCTTTCAGATAGTCACCAGTCATTGCTGAAACGTTTAAGCCAACACAGACAAGAAGTCCTAAAAGGTGCTCAGAATAATGGAAACATTCTACACTTTCAGTTTCATGACAACTAAGAAAACTTGATGTGCTGATTAAGAGATGCGGTCAGAAACACCTGAACAAGCAAGTAAGGGGCCCTTGAGTTGAAATTGTTGTTAACAGCTGAACATAGGTGCCATTTACACTGGGGACGCTGGGGACATGTCCCCAACACTTTTTGAAATGGCAGATTTTGTCCCCAACACTTTTTGAAAGCATAATTTGTTACAAAATGTTCTGAAAAGTAGCTTGCACCAAGAAAAGTTAACTAACAGATGAGAACGCTTTGAGAAAGGTTTATATGCACGATAAGAAAACACGCAATGCAATGAAAATATGGAGGAAACAAATGTGCATAGTCCAGTGATGCATATGGATGACTGTTACTTGTGCAGTCAACGTTGTTTTATGCCGAGTATTTTCGTATTGTCGACTCTATATTGCAATTTTTTTCCAGACCCGCAGTAATTATCTACTCTGACCTCATTACATTGCCTAAAATTGCATATGTTGAAGACCCTTTACAAATGTATTTTCATCAGAGTCCTTATGTTCCCACCACTTTTCCCACCAGTTCTTCATAGTCATATTATTGTACAGTTTGTTTGTTTTCTCTCAAATTTCAATTCAATTCAATTCAGTTTTATTTATATAGTGCCATGTCATAACAACGTTATCTCAGGGCACTTTGTCATAAAGAGCAGGTCTAGACCGACTCCTTATGTGTACAGAGACCCAACAATTCCCACCAAGAGCAAGCACAAGCAACAGTGGCAAGGAAAAACTCCCTTTAACAGGCAGAAACCTCCAGCAGAACCAGGCTCTGGGTGGGCGGTCATCTGCCTCGACCGGTTGGGTTGAGAGAGAGGGGAGATAAATTTTATCTTATTTTATTTTAGAGTTCTTCACATTTTTTATAGCTAAATTCTCTATTTGACATTTGTATTCTTGACTTGCTTTTTTTTTTACAGTACTTGCTTTTTAGTGGCTTTATTTTATATATTTCTATTTTTCTCTACTTTGCTTATTTATGCACCAATTCACCAAAGCCAGTTCCTTGTATGTGAAAACCTACTTGGCAATAAATCTGATTCTGATTCTGATTCTTTTCGATGCAAACTGACGCCCTTGGCATGAAATCATTTTACTTTAACAGCAAGTTTTCTTACTTTATTGGGTCAGCAGAGATGGCACAGTACAAAGCATCAACAGCAACAAGTGATCAGGACACATATTTCAGTCTGAGCAGAGACAGTGGAGACTCCAGCTTGGTTACAGCCTATGTCCCACTGCTGACCCACAACCTTCTTGAAACAAGCCAGTAAGCCATTTGTGCAATGTGTGATAGCTACAGGAGTGGCCGTATGTGATTAGCATAACCAACATGACTGGGACTGTCCTGTACAGTAACAATGAAATCAACTCATTTAGTGTCTTTGAGATAAGATGAACAGACGTTTGTGCTCAAACCAGTGAAGCAAAAATTGAAAGTGACACTAAAAAAAGCGATAACTGAAAAGATAAGAGTTAAGGTTGATTAGCTGATTGCACATAGATAAGAAACAAAGAGAGTGCAGTATAGTGGTAGATTGAGTTTATCTCTTTAAAGGCTGGACACAGGAGGGCTGGAAGCAGGTGAGCTGGAGCTGCATGCTGCTTTTAAACTTGTTCAACAGCTCTTCCAATAACCTGGCAGAAGAGATAAAAACAAACATGTGAAATTAATCAATCAATTAATCTTTATTAGTAACATGGACCAGCAGAAGACTCACTTCTTATCAGCTCCGCTGTGTAGCTGAGGAAGGGCGTCCAAAGCCAGTTTGAAGCTTGCACTGGAAACAAGACGCTCAGTTAAAACACGTTTATTAACACTGGAATCCAGAAAACACACTTCAGAATAAGTCTGTGTGTGTATCCAGGCATGCACACCGACCTCCCCACACGAACACATACATGTATGCACACACACGCACACCACAGTGCGTGCACACAGCAGAACCAGATTACTTTCACTTCCTTTCCATAACCCACCAAGTAACATAAATAGGGATTGTAGTGAGGGATGTGCGACTGCTAAGATTTATGTTTGTGACATTTGCTACCATAAATCACTGGGCACATATGTGAGTTCCTGTCTGTGCCACTGTGTGTGTGTGTGTGTGTTGCACTTACTTGCTTTCAGCGTTTAAGAAAGCGGCTATGGCGTCTCTCAAGGCACCAAGTTCAAGTCGAGCCTGAGGACGATGCAGGGCGAGGGGGGTTGAGGTTTATAAAAAAAAAAAATAAAAAAAAAGGCAACTTCTTAACTGTCAGCAGTTGGTAACTTGAACTGAAATATGGCATTATCAGAAACGACAAGTAAATCCCCGATGTGTGGGGGTCGACTTATGAGTCAGGGTCTTACTAAGAGTGATAAACTGCTCTATAAATGTGTGTGTGTGTGCGTGCGTGTCACTGTGTGTACCTGCAGGGCTCCATTTTTGCTGAAGGAGGACACGCATTGCATAAGTCGACACATCTCGTCCGCAACTGACTCAACAATTTTAGACAAAACCAGNACTTCTTAACTGTCAGCAGTTGGTAACTTGAACTGAAATATGGCATTATCAGAAACGACAAGTAAATCCCCGATGTGTGGGGGTCGACTTATGAGTCAGGGTCTTACTAAGAGTGATAAACTGCTCTATAAATGTGTGTGTGTGTGTGTGCGTGCGTGTCACTGTGTGTACCTGCAGGGCTCCATTTTTGCTGAAGGAGGACACGCATTGCATAAGTCGACACATCTCGTCCGCAACTGACTCAACAATTTTAGACAAAACCAGAGGTACCAGGTCCTTAGACACTGTGAAGACCTGGGACAGAGAAAGTTGGTGATGAAAGGAGAAAGACGGAGGGTGAGGAGACAGAACAAACACTGGGCAAACACAGGGTTTGATAAAAAAGACAAGTCCAAAGAACAAGAGAAGTGTTCATGGTGTGTAAGGAGTGTGCAGGTTGTTTATACCTCAGCATGAACTGTGATGATGTTGACCAGAGCTTCCTTCAGGTAGTTCCTTACACCTGAGGGAGAAGAAGGCACAACATGAACCAAAAATAAAATCCAGGTGGACGAGATGATGATAAGCTAGCCTAAGAGAGCTACAAGGAAACAAATTCAAAATTTCTGTCACCATGCAGGTACACCTCAGGCTTACACATCAGTCGCTGGGGAGAGTGTGTGGAGCTACAGGCAGGTCTGACAGGCCGAAAGTGCAACACACACACGTGTCAACATAGTCAAGGTACAGCAGGCGGGATGTGCCAATCCGGGGAGTGAATGTAATGTGAAATAGAGCGCTGCAGGGATGACATATTTTTGTTGGCCAACCCGGAAAGTTAGCATCGCCCTGGTTCCCTCGACAAAAGCCAACGGGATTTTTCTGTTGGATTTTGGATTATTGCCAGAAAATGAGCTCTGTTGCAAACAGAAGTTTATGATACTTAGACGTTTTGTACAGCAAGATAATCTTCACAAATGAACGCCACTTTTATGATTTTTGAAGTGAAAAATGCAAAACGTTGGGCTATAAATGAACTACGGTTGCATGACTTCAACGTCCCCAAATCTCTATGGTTTTATTAACAATTTATCTAAACCAACGTCATTTTTTGCTAGAAACGTGACTAATCGAGAGGATTTTGACTCTGAAAACAGTAATAACAAGCTGCCCCCCAAAGATCAAAATAATGCAAATAGGTGGAGCTGGAAGTGTGGCTAGGCAAGAAATTTTCATAAAAAAAATAGACTATACAGGATAGACTATAGTTAATGTGTCGCCTGGAAGTTTAAAATCTAACATTTAATAAACTCTAACACTAAACAATGAAACAACCAGAGGCAACAACAGACTGACAAGTACTGAAACTGGATTTTTAATGCCTTGCAGCACCCACACACCAACATGAATCCCACACAAAAAGTGCGACAAGTGAAAGTATCATATCCTAGACCTGTGGTTTGGTGTCCAAAATGTTCCTCTTTCACATGCAGCACCAAACACACAAACTCACACCGGCAGGAACAAACCTGAGCAAGGCCCAGCTTTCGATCAATACTGCCTTTTAAAAGCCGTGTAATAGGCCGATTCACCCAGAGCTCTCACTCCAACACCTTGCTTCACATCCTGTGCTAAGGTAAACCACATATACACATTTAAGTTTCACCTGGTGTTTGGAGTGCATCTGGTGAGACTTCGACTCATCAACACACATATCGCTGCACACCCACAGCCAAATGCAAAGGCCATGACTCTTTTAGGGGGACCAACACAATGATCTCAGTGATGCTGACAGTAAGCCACCAAAGAGCAGTACTCTACACATGACACATGAGAACCACAACAACAAAGATCACACTCAATATGTCGAGTTCCCATCCTACAGGACCGTTAGGGGCTAATTTATGATATTACCGGGGTCAGTTAGTGGTTGCTGCAGGTGATTCCCCCATACATCCCAGATTTGATCATCGTGACACAGAAGGAGAGCTTACAGACTGAGAACCTTTCACTGCGCGTGCTTCCAGTGAGGCCTTGCTGCATGGTACCTGTGGGGGTTTGGCAGTCTCTCCAGTCAAAGTATCCAGCGTAGATGCCGGGCTCCAGAGAGCCTGCGATCGGGTCAGCTCGTCTCTCAATGTAGGCCTCAAAGAGTTTTCTATCCAGCTCTCGAACAGCGTCCACACTCACCTGACAGGTCAAGAACACAAAATGTTACCACAACAAAATGGAAACAAAAAGCACACAATATCTATCTCCTTTATTGTCACTTCTAAGTGTAAGCGGGCTGTAATACTGTACAACTAAATCTATCCATCAACAGACTCACATAATCCATCTGTCTGCTTATCGTTGTTGTCTTTCTTTAGCTGCATATCTGTATTATATTTGTATCATGAGAGCTTCTGACAAACAACTGCACTTAAAGCTTTAGTTGATAAGAAAGACGTGTTTGCCGTACTTCAGACAGGATTTGCTCAGCGCTACGTCACACGTTTCGTTGCTCTGATTGGTTGTAGGTCTGTCCAATTACATCCAGAGGCATTTTGGTCTGCGCCCGATGATAACGCCCCTTGGAAATCAAAAATAAACTAAGATGTTAGGCTAGATTTTTTGCGCCGCGACTACTGACTGGTGGCAAAATGGTAAAGACTGTACTTACACAGCGCTTTTCTACCTTAGCAGACAAAGAGCTCACGCACGCTGGTGCCCAAACGGCAGCCGAGTTGTCATGCAAGGCCCTGGCCTGGCCTGGCCATTGGGAGCTATGGGGTTTTCAGTGTCTAGCTCACGGACACGAGGAGCTGGGGCTCAAACCACCAACCCCACCATTAATGGACGACCTGCACTACTTCCTGAGCCACAGCCAAATGTCAGAAAATTCCCCAGAGCCCAAGTCCCAAGTCATCTTCAAATTGCTTGTTTTGTCTGAACAGTCCAAATCCCAAATCATTTACAAGGATAGAAAACTGAAAAAAAAGCATCAGACTGTCACATTTCAGAAGCTGGAAACAGCTTGATAAACAACTTAAATGTTTTTGTTTTTTTTGTTGATTGACTAATAAATTAAGCATTCCAGCAAAATCACATAATGATGTTCAATGAATGTAATGAACCATGTCCCACTCTTATGCATTAGCAAGTCCTCAAATGTGTAAAACAAAAACTTCAATTAGTTGCTTGGAATTATTCATGTGGGTGACAGAATTTTGTCAAGTCATGATAATATCATCACTCTATGTTTCCAATGAAAGTCAAGTGATGAATAAACGATAATATTGAGTTACCACCCAACACTGTACAGCATGTACGTATGCGATGGCAGATGCTTTAACCTTAAACTGCATATCCTGTTTGTATCATTTAACTGCTTAAGTGCTGCTGCAGGTGACAGGTGTGGAGAATCTGACTTTACACGTCAAAATTGCAATATTTTACAGCTTTTTGTGGTGTTAATGGTACAGCTTCAGCATCAGTGAAGTCGCTGTATGATTGATGCTTTACGTGGGATTTCTTATTTTTCAAAGATCTGTTAACACTTGTGTTAACATTCAAAGAGAACAAACTAGACAAACTGTCACCCATATCTTGCTGACTAAATATTAAAAAGACAAGATAAGTAAGTAAGTCTAAATCGATCTTTCAAAGAAAATGCTGTTCACCTGTTTTTACAGGAAAGCCAACCGAACAATTCTGTGCTTTGTGATTCAGCCATTAGTCATTGTGTGCAGTTGTGTGAGTGAGTGTGCGTGTCTGTGTGAAGAAGAGAAAGGAGTGAAAATGTGGAACTGAGCTTCCAAGACAATGACCTTTATGTTTTTTAAAGAAAAGACTCATATCTCTGCTCAGAAGAGAGCGAGGGACGTTCAGCATCTCTCCTCAGATTGGTTGTTACACACTTCTCATCAGCAGTGTGAGACACAGCTGAGTACTCCGTCCTTTATCTGAAGTCCTCGCAGTTATTTCTAAACACAGCTGCTGTGAATGGAGCGCTACACTGACCCGTGTGATCTTCTCGGTCCCTGTGAAGCCGTGTTTCTCAAAGTGATTGGCCAGGTTCAGGAAAGTGCGTCTCTCCAGGTATTGGCAGTTACTGAGGATGATCAGAAGACGCTGCTCCTATACACACACACACACACACACACACAAAAAAACACATGTTTATACTTGTGAGGACTCTCAGAGACATAATGCATTCACTAGCCCCTGACCTTAACCACTTACCCTAACTTTAACCTGGGTCTATCTTTAACCCTTAAACAAAGTCTTTGCCCTTTGAAGAAATGAGGACTTCACAAAATGTCCTCCATTTACAAATATGTACTAACTTTCCAAAATGTCTTTACTTTCCTAAAATATTCTTAATTTCTAAACTAAATCACCCCACTTTCCTAAAATGTCCTCACTTTTCAAAATTGTCCACACTTCACTAAAATGTCCCGAATTTCCAAACTTGTCCTCACTTTTCAAAATTGTCCTTTCTTTTCCACAGTTGCCCTCCATTGTTGTGATCACTTCCCTAAAATGTCCTCACTGAACTAAACTGTTGTTGCTTGGAAAAACCTCCTTGCATTGCTGAAAAGTTCTCACTTTCCTAAAATGTCCTTATGTCCAAAATCACCCTCACTTTTCAAAAACGTCCTCGCTTACCTTAAATAGCCTAACTTCAGTCAAATGTCCTCACTTAGCTAAAATGTTTTCACTTTTCTAAAGTGTATTCACTCTCCAAAATTGTCCTTTCTTTTCTACATGTCCTTCGTTTCTTCCCTGTCTTCACTTTCCAAGAAATGTCCTCTTTCTAAAATGTCCTCACTTCCTAAAATGCCATCACTTGAAAAAACTGACTTTTCAAAAATGCTCTCACTACCTCACTTTGCTAAAATGCCTTCTGTTTCCTCACTTTGCTAAAACACCTTCAGTTCTCAAAATGTACTCACTTTCCAAACAGTCCCCCTTTTCCTAAAACGTCCTTTGTGAAAACGCCCCACTTTCCAAATCCTACAATGTTTCCTAATCTCCTAAAATGTTCTGCCTTTCCAAAAGTGTCCTCACTTTTCAAACTTGTCCTCATTTGCCTAATATCTCCTCACTTTCCAAAATGTCCTCACTTTCCAGGTCTACAACTCAAACTGGTACTCCCAAACAAATAAGTACAAGAGACATAATAATGCACACGAACACACAAACACTGACAGGAGCAATGACAGAATGGTCAGCCTACATTTTGACAACCACACACATGATGTTGTCACTGGGAGCAATTTGTTTTTCACACTCGATCTAACCAAGACTGCAGACCTACAGACAACACAAAAGATTTCAGTGGGCTGATGTGAACTGATATCTATCTAGTAATGGCAGCCAGGTACCGTCCTCGTTTGTATGCGGTGGTTTCGAGCTTGCCAACTTATAACATGAATGACACCAATCTTAACTCTGGTCAGCTGCACTCAGTCGTGTCTGGCTGCTTAACCCCTGCTACACACATTTGGTCTGGGGAAACCCCTTCTGCACCTTGCTCCATTTCCCTTTACCAGAAGCACTCTTCGCCCTGCTCTTCCCCTCCTCCCCTGCGCTTAACCCCCTTCACTAACATCTCAAACAAGTTACAGGAAATGAGGACGTATCTGCTTCTTGTCCACAACCAGGAAACAGCCTGATAACATTTAGTGGTTTGAATGAGTGAGACACGTGTTTGTCTGGTTGTGTAAAGGAGGGAGCCCACGTTTTGGTGACGCCAGATGTGGGATTTCAGGTGTATTAACCCCAAACAATTTAATGGTAATAATAATAATAATAATAATAAAAAAAACATCTTTACACACTTACAGATGTTGGACTGAAGCCCTCTTGAATGCCACGAAAGCGATCTGGAGAGGACAGGTCCACTGAAATGATGCTGCACACACAGGAGAGATTTTAACATGTTTTCAGAGTGGAGCGCACTTTAATCGAAGACATAAAAAGTCATCCAAGTACTTACTGAGATGCATCAGTGTCATCTGTTTTAGTGCTCAGCTGCTCCAAGCAGTTTATGAAAACCTGAGTTGAACACATGGACACACTTATCAGGCATGGCATGAAAAACTGAGGCACCATACTCATATCTTACTCTACATGATAAACTCACTCAGCTCACGACAGATTTAGATCTTAGGTACACTAATACAAGGTGATAAAATGCTTCAGTGGACAGTCTTTGTACGAAACCTGTAAATACTGCTTTTTTGTTTGTTGTTTAAAACATCCATAATGCCACCACGTCTGACCTTACCTTCATGATGCTCACACTGAGCTCTGTGGCCTGGTCCTGGACCTGGTCCAACTGCAGCACCTGAAGAAAAAACAGTGAAACAACAATCAGAAAATCATCATAAAGTTACTTAAAATCAGAGGTTGTGGTATTCTATGTTTTGTGTGTTCTTATTGCCATGATGTTTTGTGTTTCCTAAAAAAAAGTTAATCACGTGCAATCTCATATGATTGCTTTACCGGATGGCATGATTGTGCAACTAATGAGTTAACTCAAAGTGCTGATTATGATCATCATACAAATATTTCTGCTACTCTAGTTACTGTGTTTTCTTTGATGATTACAGGTGATTATCTCACATTGATTTCTCCTGGTTTGATCTCCAGGGGCTCTTTGAGTGACTGCAGCATCTGGACCATGCACTGTTCGAACTGTGAAGGCTGAAAATAAAATAAAATAAATAAAACAAGAGGAAGGGAACACACAAATTATGAAAACCGGCTTCTGAAAATATGCAGAAATTTTTTAACTGCATCATATCGGGTCGGCAACCTCAGCAGGGAGGAAATCATGTTATGGGTGACGAAAGTGACAAAAACAGAGAAACATTATACCGTATCTTTAAAGCAACATTATGCAAGAATTGGTATTTTGTGCGACTTGGCGCCCCCTACAGTTTTCGGAGTGCAGTTCCCCCTCATGGACAGCTATACACGTGCATTTGTTGACAAGCTGAAGGATTTGGATTTAGTGGGTTGACTTGGTTTATGATCAAAACCTAGCGAGTTGACGACTTTGCTAACAGCCAAACATCAAACAAGTGCAACAACACCAGACAGAGCAAGCCAGCTAATATTACTCTCTAGTCCAACAGCATGAAGGCCGGCTCGACGTCTGTCCTGCAGCCTTTTGTTTCACGACGCTCTCGCCAACGACTAAAAGCCAGTCTGAGATTTACTCTCATCCGGCCTCTTGCTCGGTCACTCTCTCTTTTTCTCTTCTTAGCTTCTTCCGTCAACATCCTCTTCGGCCTCTTGGCCTCTGCCATGATGTCCGTACTGAGGATATCGAGCTAGACCCATGTGTGACGTAGTGCTGCAAAGCGTTACGCACTTCTCGCAGGAGATTGTACCTGCTCAACCCGAGTTACATAATGCAAGAACAGACGTTCGGGGCGTGGGAATGAAAGAGGCGCCATACTCCCTATTACAAGTCAGTGTACCATCACCATCATTTTGAAGCTGTTATTTTAAGGTAAAATAGTTGCATAATGTTGCTTTAATGGTCAAAGGGGATGCTCTACTATACAGAAGATACAAATGTTAGCAAAAGCCAATTTCTTCCTTGTGTTTGAACAGAAAAAGGTCTTGCCACGTTGCTGACTAAAAAGTGAAAAATGATCGCTTAAAGTGCAATACTGATGTCAGAGACACACTCAAAGATATGCACAATTTGCTGCAGTATGCATGTCTATGATTTCTCATTATAATATGATGTACTGCTTGATGCAATAACACGTCCTTACCAGGCTGGTGATTCCCTCATTATCTACGACCCAGTCCTCCTTCTCAGCGAGCCTCTTGACGTCTGAGTGTGTAAAAAGCACAAACATGAATCGAAAGGGCAATTACATGAAACCTCTTGACAGTTGACTCTCTATACATGAAGTGTGATCACTTTCATTCAGGGTCATTACAAATGAAAATATAAACAGAATTAAGGGTTTCTGAGGGAAAACCGCAGCATGATATAAATTCAAACTCCTTTTGTCGAGACCACAACTTGATGTGAGTGTGGCGGAAAGCTGAGTGAAAACCAGTCACTCTTCTCAAAATGACCATGCCTAACCACATGTGAAACCGAGCATGTCTGGTTTTAGTCTCATAACACTTTCTCCATTACTACCTTGGAAGTTGTGCAAGGTAAAAGGTGACAGTTGAGGACAGTGACCTGTACAAAGAAATGGTGTATTTATACATCTTCATCTAAGATCTGTTACTGTGTTCCAACTCCATACGACATATTACTTGTATATTGTACGTGCTATATACCAAAGGTGGGACCAAGTGTTTTCGCAAGTCACAAGTCTCAAGTCTTGGCCCTCAAGTTCTAAGTCAAGACTGACGAGTCCCAAATCCTAAACTTTGAGTTTCGAGTCCTAAACAAGTCATTATGTGCTCTTCACCAAATGTAATGCCATTTTAACAACAGTTATAATATGTTGAATTTAAACAAATCATGAATTCTTTTTAAAATGTGTATTTATTTGTTAAAACGAGTGCAACTGAACTTAATCATAAAAAAAGGAGTGCTGACATTGCACTCATAGCATATAGCACTATTAACCACAGCAGAATGAAGTTTGTATGTTTCTGTCGTGTCTTGTTGTATTTAAATAACAGACTTTCAAGTATCAAGTATTTTTTAAGTCAAAACGCTCAAGTCCAAGTGAATTCCCGAGTCACTGGTGTTAAAGTCCAAGTCGCGTTGCACTACTATACACTAATTGTTATAGTGTACTGTTTTGGAGTTACTACACAAGAAACCAATGTACTTTACCATTCTCTACTAACAGGAAATGATACAATAGTGCACCAACGGACGCCAATCAAACTGCGACTTCAGAATGACACAGACAATTACTCTTAACAGGAGAAAGCTACATGTGTTTCTAAAGATTTAATATTCATACTTTAGTTTTCCAAGATCTTACTGGAGCATGCTCAAGTACTTAAAATATACACATACATAATAAAAACATATTAAGAGATCCAAAATACCAAAATCCAGGTGAAAACAGAATGATAAAAACACCACTTGCAGCTAAGTTATATAGTTTTCATGTAGAGTTTAAGTACCTTTTACCAACTAAGATGACTTTGGTGCACAATCAGCAGCTTATTTGCATTTTGTAAATAACATAATGTGCCTGGGGACATAAAGTTTTTAGAAACCGATCTTTTGAAAATCTTGTTAATTTTCAATGAAGATAAGCAACCTAAGAAGATAAGCCTTACTTCTACCCTCTTCCATTACTGTTCGCGCTAACCGAGTCCTCCCTCACCTTCTGTAGTGTACAGCAGAGTCACCATGAGGCAGTGGACTCTCAACTCCAGCAGCAGATCCTGGATCACCTGCAGCAAATCATTCGGGATCTCCAGAGCAGACAGAGCCTCATGGCAACCCCTGGACGAGAGACAAGAGAGGCAACAGAGAAAGAGAGAGAAAGAGAGGGAGGCCATTAAATGGTATGGTAGGCATGAAGTTCAAAATTCCTGCACATAACCATGTCAGAACTGCACTAAATCAATGAGATAGACCTGACGGTGTGTATGATTTGTGTAAGCCAGGCTCCGGTGAGCTCCGTCTTGTTCTCCCAGCCTCCGTAAAGACTCAGCTCCGCCTGTGCCAGGGTCGTGGGGAGAAGAGCCCCCCGAACGAGCTTCACCAGCCGATGGGTCATCTCCTCAATCATTTTCTACGAAACACACAGCACACGTACAAACACCAGGTTTAGGTGGCATTCAATTGAAAATAACACTTTTCTGTAAATAGTCACAATGAAGCTTTACTTTAAAGTCGTTCTGTCTCTGTCGGGCATTCTTCTTGGATTTTTCCACCTGCCCAGATTTCTCTCCAGTCTGCAGAAAAAAAAAAGAAGACAAAAACAAGAAACACTATTGTTTAATATTATCTACAAATTGAAACAAGGCATCCAGATCAATAACTTTAAAAATTTTTTATTTTTTTTCCTTCATTCCATAGTTGACAGTGTAGAGGCAGACAGGAGACATCGAGGGGGAAAGAGGGTTATGATGAGCAACAAAAGGTCCTCGGTCCCCTCGACGCTGGGAAATTGCAGTAATATGATATGCAATCTTAACCACTAGGCCACAAGGATGCCCCCGGATCAATGACTTTTAATTATAATGCCACCAGGCCAAACACTGTACTGACACAGTGTGGTGGTTTATCATTTCACCATTTATATCAAAACCTGCAGAAATAAAACTTTTACAGCTTTTTAACTTGAAAAATTACCATAGAGCCCTAAATATCGTGTTTAAGTACTTTTATTTGACCAATCAAATTCAATTTCCAGAAACTAGAACACAGTATGCAGACGGACCGGCTCTCAGCGTTTTGTTGAAAATAACCGAGTGGTGTTGTGGTATTAGACCCTCAAAGAAAATAATGAATACAGTTCTACAATGTAGAGCTGCAGTGGAAAAAAATGTTACTCTTGTTTTTTTTTTACCATAAAGTTAAAGGGCCTGTCCACCCAAAAAACTGTTATCAGTTTTAATAGGGAATATATTTGTAGACAGTGTACAGGGACACTGTTTCTGGAAAGATGTGTTGCTGTGGATTTACTCTGAGCACCACAAATGAAATTCCACCATCACCTCCATTGTTTTGGGGAGGAGGGAGGAATCTCAGAGAAGGAGATCAAACTATCTGAATGGCCAAATACCACAAGGGATGCAACAGGAAAAATGATTTTGTGATTGGGGTGAGCCCATCTGTTCAAGTGTTGCATGCAGTAGCTTTATGTTTCTTGCCACTGTAAAAGCGTCTCAGGTATTTACCTCACTAAAAAGACTTCCATTAACATAAGAGATCCAGAGCTTCCAGAAGTTGGGCAACTGACCGATGACCACATCTGACAGCTTCTCCACAAACTGCACCTGCTGAGGGGTTTCAAAGCGCCAGGCTGGAACAAAGACACACACGTAATGTATTACGCAACCCCCACACTGACACACTATACTTATCTATGCCTTCGCTGACTTGAACATGTCAGAGTGCTTCTGTTATTCAAAGAATCACAAAGCAGAATATCTAACTTCCAGGCACACCAGGCTCCAGTTGTTTGTTTGTACTTTTACTGTACTGCCTGATGTAAGGAGACACGCTGCAGTTCTCTTACACATGGCTGTTATATAATGTGATTCCCCGAAGTACTGTATATGGGAAAAAGTGTTACACATACAAACAAACAAATGCACAGTCAGAGTGAGGCTCAGACAGGGAAGCCCCTCCCAAGCACAGTGTGTGTGGGCGAGCTGTAATATGATTGTGGTACTCACTGCTGGGTCGTGGTGTTCGCAGGCTGCCCCCTCTCTTCAGAGACGCAGCGTGGCTAAGCCTGCCGAGGCCGGATGGACGGGTATCCCCCTCTGGGTCCAGAGCTCCGACACCCACTGACAGACATAACGAAAGTAGGAGAGGGGAGAGGAAAAGAGATGAGAAATGAACTCGGAGGAAAAAGAAACACATACTTCAGATATCAAATAAGCCATTTTCATAATTCCACATTCCTCAATAAGCTCAGCAGGCTTTCACACCAAACAATCCTCCCTCGCCCCTCTCGGCCTTTTCTTTATTTGTGTTCTGATCCATCTCTGCCGCGGCCCACAGCTGAGAGAACGTCCCGTTGTGAGGAAACAGAGCTGTGGGCTTTGTGAGCACTGGGGTGAAGTGGGTTTACGTCGGCCACACAGGGCTCAGTTACATCTGATCCTTAGGCGAGTGCCAGAGCTCCACTAGATGGCAACGGGGAGCTTTGCAGCAGCAGCGAATGAGAAAGTCCTTTTGGAACCACACACTCCTATTTGGGCTAGTGAGATAACTTAAGGATAACAGAAGAAGGGGTGAAAGTTGACAAACAGGAATGAAAGTGAAACACTGCAGTGCTGAGAGGGGATCAAACTTGAAACCTGAAAATGAAACTTAAAAAGACAAGTTTGTGCCATGCTACAATACGCCTACATGTAGTTTGTCTAAATGAAGGGGAAACGAATGGCCACATTTCCAAAACATGTGTCTGACACACACAGAGAAAAGCGCAGTGGTGAGTCACAGACTGAATGTAGTGTGTAAGCAAGTATTGAGAAATCCCCAAGCAAAGGAGCAATGCGGTTGAGCCGGGCGTGCACATAGCAGAGGCCATCCAGTCTAGAAAATGTAAGGAAATTCTCAATTGAGTCAGATTATCTGTAAACACACGAAGCTTTCTCACATTACACTTACACACACACACACACACACAACACATTGTCTGTCTCTGCGATGTTTTCCTCTCTTTTTACAGGGATGAGAGCTGCTGTTGATCCAGGTGTGAGGTGAATGCACAAGTGTATGTGTGTGTGTGTGTGTGTGTGTGTGTGTGAGAGACAGTCTAGGTATGAGTGTGCATGTGTGCTTTAAGGGTTTAAACCATTCGTTATGCTGCTGTGTTGTTTTTTTGCTAAATGTTTGAAAGTTAAAATATAGGAACTGCCGTGTGTGTGTGTGTGCGTGTGTTGAAGACCCTGAGACGATGTGTGTCACCTCTGCTCACTTCCTCATCAGATCTGACTGATGCTTCTCTGCAGGTTGGATGAGTTCCTGTTCCCCAACTCAGGTCACTGACCCTGACCGCACACGAGCCCGCTTTCTCTCTCAACGCGCACACACACACACACACACACACACCTTACTGACTCCTGTTTAAATGTAGGTTCTTTCCCACGCAACAGAATATATAAGACTCATAATTTTTCATTGATTTTCACCCAATAAATACACAGATTTTTTGGTTTTCACCCATATTTTATGTCCTCACAGACCCAAAAGTTGCTATGCTTCCTATGCTAGTAAGGACAAAATGGGGCTGAAGTGAATATGAGCTCCAGAATCCTTTCAAAAAAAGAAACAAATGGTAAAGGTACCAGTGCTGCAGCCCTGCAAACTGTCATTATAAAAGTAGATTTTCAGCTTGATTTTTGCATCTTTTAGTTCTTAATTTTTAATGTTATGTCTGAGTTTCACCAGCTTTTTCAGATTAAACAGATAAACAGACAAAAACAATAAACTGACAGTTCCTGGATTTCTTGGAGGAGAAAAGTAAAACTTGAAATTACCCTCAAGAAAATACCATCCCGCCCCTGAGTGGTACTGACTGAGCCCAAAATCGAAACTGCATGTTTCCCAGTCTAATGTACGAACACTAGAATCCCTCTAATTCTTCACTGACAACATTTCTACGAACAAAATTTCCTGCTAATTGTATTGATATTGGCAGAAGAGGCGCCATTCAGGAAGTAAGAGTACTGCAGTTTATAATTGAGTCGGGCAGAGTCAGATTGCAGCACCGGGGAACCATGGGAGCGTTTAGACATACGGAAGCAACTTGCGCTGCTATTTTTCCTCACAAGAAAACGCTTTTGTTTCAACAGAGATGGATGGGTCTATTTCACGTTTAAGGCAATTTATAGGGTAATTAATGGAATCATAACTACACCAGAACGGCCTCTGGCCCCATATTCTTGAGTGAGAAACACAAAAATTGACATTAGTTACTGGCTGATCCATCACAGAGGAATAATCCCTGCCACGTGTGATGCTGACAATAGCATAAAAGATGGCTTATAAATACACTGAGACGGTAAATGTGATACGAGGAGGAAGAAGAGGCCGCCAGCAGAGGGGTAGGCTGTGAGGTACTGGTAAGGGGGATTCTGGCTATTTGAGAGGAGGGGTGAGGGTGGGAGGGAGGGGGAGGAAGAGTGGGGTCGGGGGAATGTAGTGGATGTGGTTTTATGATGGTGGCTGTTCACAGGCTGCCTGGGTGGAGGGATGTTTCAGGAGGCACGGGTTTCGTACTTGGGCGAGAGGTGAGCAGCAAAGACCGGGGATGGTAAATAGCTACCAGGTGTGTGTGTGTGTGTGAGGGGAAGAGGTGGGGACAGGAGACAGCTGGGTGCGGCAAACAACAAGAGCAGAAATGACATTAACAGGAGGATTTGCGCACCTCTCTGTATGCGTGTACGCTTCAGTCATTATGTGTATGAAGACTGTCCTCACTAGAAAAATGACAGGGTTTGTTTAAACACTTTTAAGGGTACCCTGTGTCTTTGTCTTTGTGTTTGTATTCTGTGTCCTATCCGAACCGAGACGCTATGCAGGGACAACACTGGACTGTAAGGTGTTTTCGGTGTAGTGGCCAAAGTCAGAATTGCAGGTCACATGACGACCAGTAGCCCAAAAACACTTTCCCCCGAAAGAAACAGCAAAACAGTGAATACATTTTTCTGAGCATCACAAACTCTCCGACATTACTTTTTGTGTTATCAGAAGTTGATCTATTAGGACCAATAAAATAAATCAATTCAATTCCAAGATTCATACATCATATATCAGCCAGAGAAGGACTCTACTGAGCATGCTCTATGTGCCCCAAAAAACTGGAAGCTTTTTTTGCCATACGTGCCCAGTGATCAACCTTCACCCTGGAACATGGTGTCCCGTTCTGTTAATACATCCAAGGCCCAAACGAGGATGCACACGTCTGTACACGAGCACGTGGGCGACAAGAAACACATTCCCGCTGACGGTCTTGAGTTATTCCACTGATCGGCAATTATTGGCGTTAACAAACCAAGAAACTAGCAATGCACCAGCAAACGGCAGAGAACAAGAGGACCGTTAACAATGCAGGTTTCAAAATATTCAAAAATTCGGTTTTGCAAATGTTTTAATGAGAAACACCGAATGTAAACAGAATTGTGTGTATTTATGAGAAAACTCCACCTTTAAAACAACCTACATTTACTTTTTTTCTTACAAGTGACCTCATGTGGTTGTGTGGTTTTCTAATCTTAACCACGTAGCTTTAGTTGCCTAAACTTTAGTCTTGCATAGCCAGCCCTATCTCCACAATTCCTTTTAGCACTGGCTGAACCCATTATCATTCTGCTATAGAGGGAAAAAAATACTCTGGCTTGTTTTTATTTCTTTAAACCAAACACAATTGTCTTGGGCGGTGCTAAGCCCAGGATGCAGCAACGACGCCCTTGCAAACGGTAACACGCAGATAGCGTAAAGGGAGGAGAATTCCAACTGAAATAATCGGCCAAAGGCAGGCTTATACCCACAGCCTACTTCCTGTGAGTCAGACAACCTAAACTTAAACAGAGTTTAAACATAGATGTGGCAGATCAGGAAACGTCACATTTTGTTAGACACTGACAAATTATGTGTTTTGGGTAGGAGGACTTGTTGACTAACCCATGTCACAGTAAATCTGTTTATAGATTCTGGACCTAATGTTTCTCTTGAGTCACTTAAAGTTGTATTTTATATGTCTTCTACTGTTATATTAAAGTAAATAAACTAACTGTCAATGTGCATTTCTGTTTATGTGTTTCAGTGCATTTCTGCAAACCAGCAATTTTCAGAATAGTTGGGTTGCATGTGATTTGCATGCAATTTCAGATTCACGCCCTGCCTCATGTTGCTCTGCGGTGGAATGCACGTGTGGACTGAAAAGGGGCCATCCCTGACATGATAATCAAGATGATATTTAACTGTGGAGAGGCAGGGAGCAAACCAACCCCCAGATCCATCAAGCCTGAGCCCCGGAAACCACTGTTACCCTTAGCATTAGACATGTTTATGTTCCAGCTGCACTATGTGAAGCAGCCACCCACTCACAATATATTTGTATGGGTGCCTTTGTGTAAGTATGGGTGTAGGAGTGTGTGTGTGTGTGTGTGTGTGTGTGTGTGTGTGTGTGTGTGTGTGTGTGTGTGTGTGTGTGTGTGTGTGTGTTTCTAAGCGTGGTTGGCGAATCGCTGTTCTTCCTGAGCGGACGGTTTCACATTCACATTTTTCTGCTGGCTGATTTAACAGAGGAACAGCTTAATTGGGGTTAATTGTTCCAATCCATCTGTGAAGCTGTGTGCGAGTGAGAACGAAAGTTTGTATGTGTGCGTGTGCAGTAACATGTCAAGCCCTGAAACCCAAATCCAAAGCCAATGCTCCCTCACTTTCATCTTATTCATACATTCATGAAAAAATAAACACGTGGGCCTTGAGCAGAACAGGCAGGGGAGGGCGGTGACAGAGAGGGAAATGCAGAAATGCAAGCAGAGAGCTGGTACGACCGAGAGGCAGCTGGCTTTCTCTCTATACCTTATCCACCAGCCACTTTATTGGAAACGCTAAACAGGGGCTTTTCACTTCATGTGTAAAGCGACTCAGCTCAGACATGTGTGTGCTTATGTGAGTTAGTCACCTCTCTGGCCACTGATGAACTCATCTCTGCAGTTTTGCATTAGCTGCAGGATCCACTTGTGCTGAGCGTAGATGCACAGCCACGCTGGGTCGCCTTGAGCGTGCAGGTCAGACAGGTACCTGCATGTGCACAAACACACAGGTGTGAAAAATTTACATTCAAAGAAGGAGAAAAATAAATAAATAAGGAAAACCCACACCTATTTCAGAGGAAGGAAGACAGAGTAGAAAACTCATAATTAAGACAACAAATCAGATTTTAAAAAAGCATAAAGGGTGCCATTTGTATATAGCATACTGATTCACAATAAACTCCATAGTCCATAGAGAAGTCAGTCATAGCCAAAAAAAGGTTTTCAGCATCCATATACCCACATTTTAGAAACCAGAAAAGGTAAGTAAAAATCACAAAGTAGAAAAACATCATGACGCTTAAATTCAAATTAAGCAAAACAGCCTACAAAAGAATATAACTTTGCCTCAGAGACACAGTTTATGTAAAAAATAAACAAGATTAATTACAAATCAATATGAATTCGTTTAGAATTTTAATTGTAAAATGTCCCACTCAATACATATGTAAACAAACATTTGCTTATGTTATCTGTAAATATCAATAATATATCAATAAATACCTGTATCTGCCAGGCTCTACTCTAAATAATTCAAAAGATGCTATAATCACATAAAAATTCCCCATAGTGGCTTTAAGTTAATGTGTAAAATATAAATGATATAATATAGACAAACTCAGAGCACAGGAAATAATAAAGTGTACGAGAAAAAATTATTTAACAAAAAAATATATTAATGCATCATGTAAAAGAGCATACAAAAATCTAATCTAATCTAAATTATAAAGCGAAATAGCGAAAAGACAAGAACATTTCATATTTTTGCATAAACGTATGCAGAGGACATGTATGAACTCAAAATCAGAAATAAAAAAGGACTCCACAAACACTTCTTATCCATCTCTCTACCCACAATCATCCGTCTCCCAGGAGTTTATTTCCTGGGCATCACTCAGTCAGATGACTCACTCTCTGAGCTGTGGCCTGGCTCCCTCTACTGTCACCCTATGAACCAGCCGCTCATTTGTTTCTCATTAGGTGGCATCTTTCAAAAGTTTGAGCAAGACTCACACACACACACACGCACAGAGCTCCCACCATCCACGGCAAGAGTAAACAGGAGCTGAGTGGGCGTTCAGAGCCGTGCCTAATGCAGCAGGATGAAAGATGTTGCCGTGTGGTTGAGAACTGGTCTCTGTGATCCTGACAGGTCGGTCTTAACAATAACAAATTGGGAGAGACCACAAGTATGAATGGACAGAAGGACGGAGGGGAAAAAAGAAGGAAAGAAAGGCACGGGAGAGGGAAAAATAGAAACAGAAACGAGAGAACGAGACAACAGAAAGCTGAGAAGATTAGTGAACACAGAGAAAAGTGAGAGGCAGACAGAGGAAAGTAGACGGAGGATGAAGTTCTGGTAAACGATGACACAGACAGACAGACATCAAAGAAACCTAAAGGAGTGTAATAAAGGAGTATAAGAGAGATGTCATGACTTTATATTCAATGTACACAGACTGTTCGCAATGTGTAGAGATTGTGTGACACGTGTAAAGACTGAGAAATGTAAAAAAACAAACTGGCGGATAGGGAAAAAAAACTGCGTAACATGTAGATAATGAACCCGTTATGTAAAAACAAATCAAAGAGCGTGAGATGTGTACAGACCACAACATGACGGCTGGGAGGAATACAGACAGATGGTATGAAATGGCTGTCGCAGGATTATAAAAATGTAAAGAGACCTGATGTATCTCTTCTGGTCGTGCAGTGTGGACGGGGTCTGCAGCAGTTTCTCCAATAAGAGGCTCCTCAGGGCTCCGATCCTCGTCTCAACCTCAGCATACACTAAAGCAGAGTAAAACTATTTTATTCACGATTTACTTAATTTCATTCGTTTGTTGATGTAAAAACCCCAAAAAAAGGAAAAAAACAAAATGTGTTTACCTTTTTTGAAAACAGGGACCTCAGTATTGCCAAAGAGAGATTTGGCTTTCTCATAGTCATTGATCACCACATCGTAATCACCCTGAGAGAGAGAAGTCAGTTCAGTTAATAACGCAGCCCACGCTCTTTGTTTAACTTATAAATCGTGACACTGGAGGCATATTCAAGCTTCTCTAGTTGTGTCTTAAAACAAATATAGTGCACATATTGGGGATAGATAGCAATGACATCTAAGAGTAGCTGATGGCATAAGAAATGCATTTGACACAAAGAATCGTATTTATTAAATGTAATAAGCACAGTTATTAAAATCATGACAATATTTGTTAAACACAGAAAAGGAAGAGGAAAATATTTAGAAGTTCAAGCTCACAGACAGTGATGCAACGTAATGCAAAGACAAAAAACTGTAGCCTCAACAATTACTAGAGACTTTAACCAACACCTCTGTACTACGCTTTTAACAGAAATTGCACGTTGTGAGCTTTGGAGAGCACGTATCACTGCCTTTTGAAGCCTGTGTTACAAACAACAGATAAAAATAACTTTTCTGCTATTCTTTTTCTAAATGTGTTAAGTAGCTGTAGCTAGGTTCTTGGTTTATTAGTTATCATTATTGCTGTTCTCTTGGGTTATGTTTATATGTATATATTTGTGTATTTGCGTGCTGAATGTCCTCTGCTGTATTTTAATGGTTGCTGTCAGGACAGTTTTCCGTGGAGGGACAATAAAGTTAAGGAAAGTGAAATGAGGTGAAGTTACACACGCTGGTGGACTTGTAATGGCATGGGAGGCTTCTCTTGGGAGCCATTAGGTTTTATGACTGCTCTGCTGGGTTTTACAATAACCGAGGAATACTGCACACCCTACAGTGCAAACACTGCTCTCTGATTATGTTCCCGTACTATTACATGACAATGTCCTGTTATGACAGCTCAATTAACTCAAGATTAGTTTCATGAACACCGGGATGAAAACAATAGCCTCGCAAATAACTAGACCTAAACACTCTATGCTAAGGGAAGTTCTGAGAGTGCAGACTGTAAAACAGATTTTCACCTCCTCCATCACTCAGAGAGCTGAAGCCTCTCCCTGTTGATGAATGATCCAATATCTCACTGCACACAGATCAGGACTCAAATGACGGCATTACAAGTGTACTGGTGTGGAGGCAAAGGGAAGCTGTATTTCTTATGTATTGGGTACTTAATAGTCATACACATGTTGGTGTTTCTATTGCTATATTGTACATACGTGTATGTGGACAGTACCTTTTGGATATTGCGTTCAATGTTGAGTGGCAGGTTGAAGAGAAACTTGAAACGTTGTAGGACGTTGAGTGCATTGCGTGTGGAGTCAGCTTTGTCTTTCCGCCCCAAGACCTCCTGGAAGAGAGTATCTGCAGTATCACTCGCTCCTTTGAGAAAGACGGAGAGAAAGAGTGAGGGAGAGTGAGAGAGGAAGGAGAAAATAAGAAACTATACTATAAAAATAAATGTTGATGCCACATTTCCCTTTAAATGTCGGCCTCTGGTTTTCTTCCTGCCCTGTATGCTATCTGACACAGTAGAGACTGCGCTGCTAAGGAGAAAGTGACAGCTATCTCTTTGTCAGACAGCTTAGTGGAACCTTTGCACAAATAACTGGCTTCGTGGGTGGCCTCGGATGTGCCGTCAAATAGAAAAAAAAAAGTTCTTCTAATCAAAACAAAACCCCACCCCCAAAACAAAATCCCCGAAGGAAAAACTGCATGAGACCGAACAGAGGAATATTTCACATTTTTCACTCGCAAATGTGATTTGTCATGAAACTAACATTCCTATTTTGTGACTGGCTGATAGGCACTGTGTGTTTGACACATGGGTTTTTGGGGGTGAACGGTGGCCTAGGCCCACTGGGCCATGGGCCCACAAGTCTGGGGCTGTGGGGATGAAAGCTACGTCCGGCTGGGAAGTTTATTTACTCTAGACTCCGGGAAAGGGACCTACTTATTGACCCTCCATTAGAGGAGTCACATTATCATGTATGAGATGAGAGGGTGGGAACACAGGATCTGCTCGTTAAAAAGGGGAACATCTACAAAGGGGGTTGAACATACACACATGCATGTGTTTTGGTCAATGGACGGTGTATCAGCGTGTGAAACTGGTGGATGGTGCATCAGACTATCTCTTCTCATAATCACTTTGACTCTTTTGCTCTTTGAGTTTTATTATTTATGTTAAATCAACCCAATGACATACTGTAAAAATAACAATTCAAAGTAATGTGCAGGGAGAGAAAAACAACCGAAAAGGGGCCCTTTCATTACCTCTAACAAAAAAAATATAGAATATATAAGACTGTGAGATGCAGTTTTAATGGTCTGAAGAAGCTAGTAAATGAGCTTCAAGTTGAGATTATTTTGTCACACATACAAGCCCTGTATCCTACTGAAAATGCACTCGCCCATTCTATGTTGCAGTATGAAAAGTAAAGATAAATCAAAGAACGACAAAGGCTATACAGAAAGAGATTGTCAAACAAATAACTAACGTTGCTAATTATACCAATAGATTTAGTTACTTTTTTACTGACATAATCAATGTGTTCTCATCAGTGATGAGTGACTTGGCTTCGTCATGTCATCTAAAGCTGACTGGAAAGCTGTCAAACAACTAAAGTAAGTAGTAGTAGTAAAGTAAAAACCAAATGCACCCAAGATGGCGGTATTTAGCATCGAGTCTAAATTCAAATTTGATCTAAAACCAGCCTCGGATACAATACACGTGTCATTGTCATTGGCTATCGGTGTATGAAATAACATGAAATGGAGCCTTTATGCACTAAGACGATATGTTTTGGGGGAAAAAGTGTACGGTAACATGGGGAGTGCAATGAATTAACACCATTTGCAATTTCTCTTGGGGTTGGACTCTACATGAAAAGGTGCTTACTGTTAAGGATGTTTTCTAGTCGTTGGGTCATTGATCCCTCCACTCTCTCTGTACCATCAGACTCCAGCCTCTGGTGGATCGCTGCAACACAAAAGTCAGTATTAATTCATATTATAAAAGGACTGTGATGGAAAAAATACAATGAAATCCACTGACATATAATCAGAGAATGAATGCTGAGGTGGTAAGAAATGTGGAAAAAGAAAAGAATAAGTGGAAAACGGTTCTCTACACTGTAGAATTACCAACGTGCAATCCCCTGAGACAGGAACATTTTCAATTTCAGGAACCGAAGGTAAAACAATAAACAGGCCCTACCCCAGTGGTAGATGGGAGATAACCTCGCCGGTTCTCCGCCCACAGATGCTGCTATTGAACCCACCCCCCCTTGTGCCTGTTCCCACGCAAAACAGAAGACCTGACCTTGTTCCAGTGGTGACTGTACTGGATCAATTCACCTAACCAAAGCCATTAACAGCAACGTTTTGTGGTCCTGGGACATTTAGAGCCCTTTGACCTGGAGGTAATGTGAATCTAAAATGTTTCAGCTCTTTGAAAAATAACATTTGGGGGAGCAGAGCTGGCCAAAAATGACTGTTGCTCAGGGGAGGTGGGAGGGACTCTCTGATGGCTTGTATCCATCACTTAGCATGAAGAGCTTTACGCGGGAGAGGGAATTTGAAAAGAGGGAATGAGGGGAGAAAACAGAGAGAAAAAGAGGCAGAGCGAGTGGTGTGGCTACCCCATTGAATAAATAAATGGTGTGCAGTAGTGGGCAGCTGGGTGATGAGAGCTGCAGTGTGGGTTTATTGACAGAGTGGAAGAGAGGTGGAGAAGGCTTAGGAGAGGAGACCTTCTCATACATACTTGCAGAGCGAATATGCAACAAGCAGACATCTCAAGAATGAAGTTAAGAGACAGAAACATGGAAAGGAAAAAAAAAGAAAAAGGATAACGATCCTCTCATTCCTCTTCTCTCCACTTCCCTGCCTTCCTTCTTCTCCCATAGTTGTTCCACTACAAATACTGGCTGTTAGCAGAGCTTGGAGACAGCAGAGGGAGCGGGAGGCAAAGTGAAGGGGGAGAGTTCTGTAAATAAATATGTGGGTCCATTCTGACAGACAGAAGCCTCAAGGCAGAGACTGAGGTATTCCTAAAACACCCTGTTCAAACATGCCATTGCCTAATCAGTACGGACGTCAATGGCCCTTTCGTGGACCTCTCGCTGCTCGCCGACCAGCAGAAAACGCGTCCAGATGCAGGTTAGGACAAAGGCACGTAGACGTGGGAGTGTATACGGGAGAGCACAGGATTGATAGGGCTGAACACACAGGAAGACTAAGACACACACACTTGCAGGTCTGCTTCACGTCTCCACACTCCCCCTTGCCCTGTTGCCAGCTGTGTGTCCTCTGCATCTGTCACACACTGAAGGGCTTATGACGACACAGCTAACCTAAACATCAGGTCAGAGTCCGGATAACACGCAGCCAGGACCTGAGGAAGAGCTGCAGCTCCCGCTTCACTTCCTGGAACCGTTTAGGGGGGAAAAAATGAATAAGAATAAAAATACAGTGTCCCTGGATTCTAAAGCTGGAGATGTTTTGACTCCAGTCGGGGCTGGGGGCTCGGGGAATAGGCCCTGGGAATCTGGCATTTTTGGAACATGGTAGCCGTTCCGTTTCCTGCATCACTGGGAGACTTCCTTTTCACACAACAATGAAAAACCTCAAATTTCAACATTTTAGTAGAAACAACCCTGGGCTCCATGTCAGTCAGTCAGCTGGAGCAGCTCTGTCTCAGAAGCATGGCTCAATTTGTCACTGAGGCTCCATGACCAAACAGTCGCCATGCCAAAAAACCTTCCATTTCTTTTACCAGTCTGTGGTGGTTCACATGGAGTGTTTAGAGGACTCTCGATGCAAAAAATCCTCTTCTGCAAACAAGTCAAATATCAAATCAAACAAAGAAATCTGTAAACAAAAATGACTTTCTTGAAACTAGAAATCAAACAATCAGGCCACTACAAATCACCATCTGACCTCAAAACTAGTAAGAATTACTTTATATAATCAGAAATGCAACATACAGCTGCTTGAAGCTACATTTGATTAAATGCCCATTTGGCCTCACAACATACTTCTAACGTTCTACACCCAGTAACTAGGCCACCAGACACAGGTAAAAGGAGCTTACATCTAGAGGATCCAACTTCATGTGAACCCTGTCTGACCCTGAGACCCTGTGTGAGTGATGCTGCATTACTTCTCTGGGTCAAAGCCTCAGGTGCAGTAGTGTGTCTACCACTCTGCCCAGATTTAGGGTCCAATTTTCAATCAAATCACATCAAAAATACATGCAGTCCTGATGTTAATACACTTTGTCTTCATTAAGAAAATCAAATTTTCTTTCATCTTAAATTCAGCACATCACTTAATTTTTTATTTGCTTAAAAGCTGTTGTACAATGAGATATGTGCTTGACATTTTTAACTTGATAACATTCTGATACCTCGACTCGGAATATGTGCTCATACAGATTCTTGATCTGATACCAATGGTCAATTTTCCCAAATTTAAAATCTGTACGCCACCTCACCATCATTTTTATGTAAAGTAACATTGGGCCAGGAATTACTGTGGTGCTAAAAATGTATTCGGCAGCTCACCGTGACCTAACAAACACAGCAAAACCACTGAATTCTATAATGACATTAACAAGGAAACTGTATTTAATGTGGATTGGACAAGAACAAATCTGCTTAACAAAGCAAGCATCGGACCCCATACAGATCTGTTGGTTGGGATGGGATCTTTTGTCTCAAAAAAACAATACATGCACTGATTTGCCATTTGGATAAATGCTTCTCCTAAAAGAATGGACACTGATCTGGGTCCAGCTCATTCTTAATACCACGCAAATCTTTTGAGGCCTGCAACTTGATATGCACTTCTGATCCGGTCTTTGGAAGCTTTAAGAATACAACCCTAGCATAAAAATCTGTTTGGAGCTCCCAGTCTATTTTTTCCATTTGCCAAACGCCGACATTAGCTAACTAACCCAAACAGCACTGTAATTAACAAGATTTGTGGTTTGCAGATGCAAAAGTCTAAACTGTGTGCTTAAGAACAGAGTTCATAGTTCATCAAAAAGAGAAATTGGATTTTGTTCAGCTATTTCTGTTGGAGATGGTTAGCTATACTGGAGAGCAATTAAGAAGCAATTAGTCGGGACAAGAAAAAGAGGAGGAGGAGGAGAAACCCCGTGGATATTGAAGTCAGAGTCCTGCTGTTTGCTCTAAACATTTTCTATCCGCCTCATTTCTTTTCCCAAATTTGGCTTCTCGTCCTTGTTTCCACCTTGCCGGCAGCAGTACGCTTGCATTAAAAAAAAGCTCCAGACTTCTATTAAAGTCATCAATAAAAATCTCACATGCAAGCAGAACTGAAAATAAACAGAATAGGAGACCAAAATGTCTTGATGGTGATTGAGAGGGCTGGAAGCACTAAAGCAATTTCTAACACAGCAAATTCTGAACAAGGAGAACACACAAGCACCCTGTTAATTCCTTTTTTTTTTTTTTACAGCTAATTTCTTCTACATTTTCACAGCTACATCTCAGGTGAGGTTCATTTGGAACGACTCCGAACAACAGAGACCTGCCAAACGCTGCTGAGAGACAAAGAAAGGATTCACAGTTGCTCAGACAGCTGTGCTAACTAGGCCCGGCAGTGAGCTAATGCAGAGCTGTCTCGAGCTGGCTGGCTGCTAGCAGCATGCTGGCTGGTATGTCGGTTTGGCTGACCATACCTAGTATACAGAATATCTCCACTTGAGCTATCCATTCTGGGCTACCACTTCATTTTTTATGACTGAGAGCCAAGTCTTGGCCGAGAAAGGATGTTGTGGTGCTGTAATGAGTCATGGTGAGAAGGCAGGAGTCAGGAAGTTAAAAATGATCTTTTAAGTCAAGCTGCTGGTCCGAATATGAGACAATGTTTTTTGTGGAAACGTTTAAAAAGTGGGAGTCGTATGATATTTGAGGAGTAGACATTTACAGATTCATAACTCTCTTAATAAAGTGTGTACCTGCTCTGATGTTACAGCGTGAGCATGTTCCTTTATGCTTCTGTTGTACTTTGGGATGGTTTGTAGCCTTATTGTCAGCCCTAAAAGTGTTTGGTTAGCCTAGTTTCAGCTACCAGAGCTTCTAATGACTCCTGTACATTATGTTAATATTAACTCTCCTTTTAGGTCTGTCTACACCAACTCTTGAGGGGATTATTGGCTTGACAAATGATCGACTAGATAACTTTGTCTGCTGGTTTTAGAGATTTTTCACTGAAAAAAAAAAGCTGCTTCCTGCTGCAGACGCTCATTATTCTCTGTTGTTTCATCACTACAAGTGAAACCATTCACATATAGTCATTTGAGCCATTGTTAATATAAAAATATTGATTAGTCAGCTTTAATGGAAGTATATGAAGTTTGACTTTTAAGAGAAAAGGTTCTCAGGATGAGGATTAACTGGTGAGTCTGGCAAATGTATAATGCGCAAACCTTCCCCAAACATTGCTAATTAAACCTTTGAAAATCACTACAAACCTTCCTCCTGTGGTTATTGTTGTTACTCCTTGAAATGATACAGGAGAATTAAAGACCACTTGACTATTGACAAATGTTATCATGTTTGTTGGTTATTTAGTTTTAAATGATTTAAATTATGATTTTAAATTATTTTCAGATGTGCTGAACGTGCTAGACCTGCCCACTTTTAGTTTAATTCAAAGTGTTCCTTATCTTTTATCGAAAAATGAGTTGCTGCAAAGCAAGTAGGGCATCTTATAATCAGGGTTGTCTTACATTCAGGCCAATACAGTAAAATCCCATCCTGTCACACAGGTCATAAATGCATCATGATGCCCTCTTGGTTCACAGGTCACTTAAGTCCATCTATGGTGTACTGCTTCCTCCATCTGTAGACTGTACATTTCCCATTGGGGCAGTGGGCACACAGTAGGCACGCTCAGTCTGAACGTGAGAATGACTGTGCATTGTTCCCATTGGTCATATTGGGTCCGTTATCAGCACTATCGGTCCTAATACTCTGGCCTGCATTGTGTTGGGCTGCTCCGTTTATTTAGATTCAGCCACTAACAATGAAAACATTGCCTCTCTCCCAATCAGGGCACAAACACACGGAAAGCAATAATAATAATGACGGAGGCAAAAAAAGTGTACGTATAAATAGTAAGGGGAAGTAACTGAGCGTCTATGGTGGGAGGAGAGTAAACAGACAAAAGTATGAATGATAAAGCAAACAATTGATTTGAGGTACCTGGCAGAGCGACAGCAGGCCGTCTCTGCTACCTTGAAATCTTTTTGGCATCTGAAAGTCAATGTGGCTGTGTGTGTGTGTGTGTGTGTGTGTGTGTGTGTGTGTCCACTTCCAGGCTCTAGGGAGACACAAGTGAGACTGTGTGTGACAGGTGAGAGCTGATCTCATTTTGATGAAGGTGAATTAGCCATGTTGTGGTTGGCTGGTGTAACTGTGGCAAGAAGGTAGAGGGTTTTCACCCAGCGGCCAAATTAGCCTCTTTAATCAGCCGGTGCTGAACCGCATGTGGAGGGGGGAAAAAATCCTGAGACACGAACACTTGCACACTTTCCAAAAACCAAGAGCTCTTTTCTGAGCAGAAATGAAGAGTGATGATTTGGAAGTTTGTGTATTAATTGTAGACCATTTGGTGCGTGTCCACAGCACACAAAAAATGTGTTAATCCCTCTCACCTGCCAGAGCGTCCTGGGCCTCAAAGAAGGTACTGAGGCCTCCCTTCACATAGGCCAGACTCCCCTCATTCTTCTTAGTAGCCTGCTTCTTCAGATTACTGGCCGCAAACTTCAACTGCTCAAAGCTGAGGAAACAAAAACAAAATGATCATGCCATTATATCAGGCCTGCAACTTGTGATAACTTTCATTTATTTAATTATTTGTCTAGTTAATTGATTAATTGTTTAGTTTTGAAAAATGGCTATTACATGAGTCCAAGATGACGTCTTCAAACTGCTCCAACAGTCTGATTTATAATGTTAAACAGAGAAAAGCAGCAAATTGCCATTTTTAAGAAGCCAGAACCAACAAATGATTGCCATTTTTACTAATTATTTAAATTGTTACCGTACTCAACTACAGGGTTCGTACAGCTTTTTAAGAGTAGAATCCAAACACTTTCAAGGCACCTAAACCAAATATTTCCAGACTCTCGAAGCCTTTATCATCACATCTAAATTGTTACTATAAGTGTGAAAAATAAAGTTTACAGAATTCCTTTATACCCACAGCAATCAATGCATATTGTCACTTTGGTTGTTCATATTAACTCTGATTGTATGTTTTGATCATGATTATTTAATGCTTCCTAATTTCCAGAGAAAGGCATGAACAGAGGACTTATCTAGCTATGAATGACGAGTGAACACAATAAAAGAACTTTGCTTTATGTTGAAAATCAAGCATTTTTCAAGGAGTATATTCAAATTCAAGCATATTCCTAACCTTGAAAACATAATGGTGAACTTATTTCAGCTCTACATTACATTTTGCCATTTTGTTGTCAAGATATGTATGTTTCACTGCACAGCTCACACACAAGCATGTATCTCAGAAACACAATCACAGACACATTTTTGGCCAATGTGAGTACGTGTGTCTGTGTGTCAGTGTCCTGAGTGAGGTTTCCTCCGCAGGAAGAAACAGTCACCCAGCGAGGTCCAAACAGAGGCCCCTGGTCATGCTTGATCCTGGGGTCTGGGTTACTGGAAGGCTAAGCAGGGGGGAGAGGAAGCCAGGAGAGTCCAAAATAACTCTCCTCTGCCCTGACATGACAGTCAACTGGGCTCAGGGCTTTTTGGGTCAGCACGCTGCCTCGTCTACATACCTAACTGTTCTCTGAAGGACCAAATGACGATGTGAAGATTCGGCCAAGAAACTATAACTTCAAAATGAACGGCATAAAACCAAGAGTAACAAATTCTCTGTCTTTTTTCCCCTATGCATTCTGTCTAACTCACTTTCTTTCAATTTAGTCATAGCCATCTCCCAGTCTGTACTATACGAGTGCATGATTATGACTATTTTCATGATCGATTAATCCCTTTCGTCTGTAAAATGTCCGCAAATTGACATTTCCAAGGTCCAAGGTGATGTCTTTAAAAGGTCTTCTTTCATCTGACCAACAGTCCAAAACCCAAATATGTGCAGTTTACTATCACAGAAGAGTAAAAGAAACATCCACATATCCACATTTGAGTGACGTTTTTTGTTCTGTGGTGTGATAAACACAGAACACATATTTATTATTGCTTTACACAGATTTTAAACGATTAACAGATTAATTTCCTGTCAATTGACTAATTGATTAATCAACTAATTGCAGTTCTACTGGTCCATAATCCTCTGTCCTCTGGCTTGTTGAGCGCATACAGGGTAATGTCTCTTTGGCAACACATGGATTTAACTGCCACTGATCTCATCTGCAAGCAAGGAGTGTTACAGGAAGGATGAGGGCCCTACAATGCTGAAAAGGGACCTCAAAGAACCAGAAGGAGTTGCTAGCACAGTGACCAAGGACATGCCAGACTCCCACTAGCCTGTAAGCCTCCTGCCTCTTGTGTCTCTTGTCTAGTCACTTCAGTTGAGAACAAAAACATGATGCAAGCCAAACCATCGGTAGATCTCCAGTAAATTAAAACTTTCATTTTTGCTTTGTCCTTTTTTCCGCTTTCTAATAGTAGTTACGAGGGGTGGTAGCTTAATATTAGTGATAACAAAGGATCTACCTGGAGCCTGAATGGTTTTCTATGAGGTACCAGGTGGCAGAGAAGTTCTCACTGGTGAAGTCTCCACTCATTCCTGGAAATGTCACCTCCATGTCTTTCTGTGGGATTTTGCCTCTGGGAGAACACAGATAAACAACGATGAACACAGAAGAAAGGCAGGACAAAGAAGTCAACTGTATTAAAAGACGTACAGATGAACAGTATATAAACAGTAGAAAAACACAGAGGATCAAATCATGTAGTACAAACTGTAATGACACTAAAATCAAGAACAATAAACGTAGAAATATATAAATGACAATGACAAATTGTGAGTGAGGAAGGCTTCGCAAAAAAAAAATTATGTAAATATTAAGATACACTTGTAATGTGATGTTGGGGTCAGCTTTTCCAGCAGGGGGCAGTGTGCAGCCAAAATGTACCCAGGCTGGGAGAGCTTGGCGTGGGAAGTGCAGTGTGTGACGCCTGGGTGCCCCTGGAGGACCCAGCACTCATTAGGGAAGCTTGATCTCTACTAATGACCCGTGGCCTACACAAACCAACCCCCCCACCCACCCACTCTGCAGTTACACACACACACACACACACACACACACACATATGTAGAAAAACCGACACACAGACAGTACAGTATTAAGGTCTAAGGTCTGTGAAAGAGAAAATACAGTTACAAGAGCACACTTGGTGATGTACTGTATGCACACACAAACACATGCACAGAAAACCAGAAGCACTTAGTAGTAAGTACAAGTGTGTATGTGTTCATTCATGTATATGACATTATACTATTTCTGCACTGAGTTGTTGTTGCAATGGTTAAATGAGATATCATAACAGAGTGAAAGTGCAAGTTTCCTCATTATTAAAGTACATGTATGCAAGTAGAAACACACACTCACTGTATATGGGCATAAAATATTTGTGGGCCCTGAATATTATTACTGCAGGTAGAGATGTTGCTATGGTTAAGATGAGAAACTTGAGTGAAGTTGCAAGCTTCAAAAAAGGTGTAAACTTTTCTGTGTGGTGAAATTCATGCTCAAGAAAAAAATTTAAATGTACAAGAAGTGAGTGTATTCGAGAGAAAATACAACACAAAATGCTACTGGTCTCATTCCCTTTGTATTAACTTTAGCTCAGGAGAACTAAGATGGTTACTGAAGACGGTCCCTTACAACAGTTGTGCAACTACTTGTTCTTATCTTTTCTTTAATTTAAAGATACTGCAGCTTCGTCTGTAACAAACAATATATTGAACTTACTTGCAAAGGTCAGTATTACTTGGTTATATTGTTGGTATTTATTTTATCCTCCATACATGGAGAAATATATGTATTTGAGAATAGGAATGCATGATGTTCAGTAAGGGAAATATCCAAATACGCTACCTAACAGACCTTATTGTATGCCATAATTGTTAGTAATTTCAGCCACACTGTGTTATTTTATGAAATATGACTTAACGGTACATAATCAAAATCTTGCCCGTTTCTTGACACTGTTGGTTGATTGAGGTTAGTAACTGTTATCATTCACTGACATAGTTGAATGAGCAGAGCCTGCACATTATATCTCCAGTTTAAACCACTATTAGATGGTGGTGCCACCTGTTTTAATCTAGAGACGTTTCCATCTCCACTTATTAAATGATGTATGACATTACAAACAGCTGAATAACCATCCAAAGATGTGCACAAGAGAACAGACGAAATGCTTAAAGGAGTATTTTGTTCTAAAACTCTCCCTGCATCAGATCAACACAAACAGGTGACAGCGCGTTCATATATTACTGTCAAAGATAATTGTGTGGGCTTTGTATACTGGATGTTTAATGCGACCCTGGGAGACGAGTGAATGGTACAGGCTGTTTATGGGGGTCTCGTCTCTGGCCACGAGCAGTCACTTGCCCTTGGCCCCTCTAAACCAGACAAACACTAAGCTAGAAATGCCAGAACCTGACAACACAAACTATATATTACAACTTCTGCACTCCCTGCCAGGCGTGTGGGAGGCAGCACCATGCTGCCTGCTCTGAGGCGGTATACAAACATGTGTGTGGGTCGCTGCCTTAGTTCTTTCCAAATCCCTTTCTATCGTCGTCCTCTCTGCTTTATACACAATTATTCTGTTTCCACTCCCTGTGAGCAGCGGTTAGAGGCAGTTCAGCCATTGCTGTGTTGGCATAATATTTCAAACGCCTGCATATGGGGAGAGTTTGTTTCTGTTTAGGGATGTAAACCATGACTCAATAACTAGAGCGCGTGTGTTTATGCCGGTGTGATTGTGCTGAGCGATTTGTGTGTGTGTGTGTGTGTGTATTCGTGTGTTCTCGGCCCGTACTTGTCTAACTCGATGCCCAGTGGATTGCTGGGTCGCAGGGAGAGGGGGGAGATGCCTTTGTTGCGGTCGGTCCTCATGTCGTAGTAGTTCATCTCATCCACCCACACAGCAGACTGGTCCAGGATACCTGCAGGACGGGGCGGGACAGGAGAGGCGTGACACACGTCACTGAGCTCAACACAACACAATCCAGATGTGCACTCACACACACAGATGACACTCTCTCAAACATATTTTGCACACAAACACGCACATTCAGGCAGCACAATATATTATACTTTACTTTTTATTTACTTAATATTTTAACTATGTTTCTTGTATTGTAATTAAACGAGTGTAAATTCTGTCTACTCTACTCTGTACTTATACACGATATTCATTTTCAGATTGTTAAAACTGAAATAAACTCAGCTCATTCTCCAACATCATTAACGTGTGGTTGACTTCAGCAAAATCACATGACCAGGTGGTGTCATCAGTCTTTGGTTGTGTGTGATGTCTGTGCTGCCAAAGTGGTGAACAATTTCTTTTTTAATGTGCTTGTGTTTTGTCTATTTGAACACGTTTACTTTAAGTTGTAGACCATAGAGCTCCCCTCGCCCACCATAGGGATCTCTCCTCGGCTGCTCTTCCTGAGGGTTCTCCCACTCTTTTTACCCTTATAAAGTTTGTTTTTGTGAAAAATGTTCATTATCTGAATCAGGGTTGTAAGCACAGAGGGTGTCTAACAGACTGTAAGGCCCTCTCGGACAAACTTGTAATTATTATTTGACAGAAATTTAATCAGCAGCTATTTTGATAATTGATTAATTGTTTGTCTTCATTGTTTAATAAGCAAAAATGCTGGTTTAAATTTGAGGATTTGCTGCTTTTCTTTGTTTTGTGTCACTGCCAATTGAATATCTTTAAGTTTTGAATCGTTGGTCGCAAAAAGACAAATACGAAGAAGTCACCTTGAGCTCTGGGAACTTGTGACGTGCATTTTATAGACACATATAAACATTTAGGAAACTAATCAAAAACATAAGAATTTAATTGCTAATGTACATAATCATTAGCTAACTTTTTTCTGCTCTGTGAAAATTATTTTTAGTCACGTGAGTCTTACCAATCCTCTCTGGCCTAAGCAGTTTGAATGAGACTGTGGAGGTACCCAGACCTCCAGACTTGGTGGTGACAATGATCTCTCCCTTGTCGTCTTTGGCAGGACCCACGCGGCACACTATCTTGCTGGCTGACATCCACTCAGCTGTCAGCAGGCAGTTATGGCCACAGATCAACAGACCTGAGACGGAGGAGAGAGGGAAAAGGTGAAAAGGGTGAGCGATAACAGCCACACAGTGACAGACACAAATAAACACAACGTAGCACTGACACACACACAGACAATCTATAGCAAGAGGCGCTCACTCAAGACAGAATTGACGTCTATCAGCAAGCTTAGTCAAACTGTCACCGGGGGTCAAAGTTCAAGTTGGGGTCGCGATGGGTGTGGGTGGCCATGACCTTCCTTCATCTCACTCAGCTCCTTTAAGCTAATGTGTGTCACTTCAGTGCTAAGTGGCCCATTACTGGCACAATATGCACTCTGCCCCTACATCTGTCGTCCTCTTTTTAAACCCTCTTGAAAACTATTTGGACACCAGAAGACAGACACAGATTACTTTGACATTTCTAGCCGAGGGGATTCAGAAAGCTTCACGTGTGTATAATCAAACATCATAAAAGCCTGTGAGAGCTGATCAACAAATAGCCCATAAAACCGTGAATAATATGCCCATTACAGCCCCATTTCCTGCCTCTGTTCTCTACTGGCCACTTTGTTTGAATACATAAGCACTCACACACATTTGTGCATATCTAATTGTCTAATTCCGGGCCCCAGGGACATTCATGGTTAGAAATAGACCTGTATCACGGGCCAGAGCACGGCTTGCCAAGCATGGAGCAGTGTGTGAGTCCTCTGGACTGCCCCCCTTTCCCCACCTTCACTCAAACCAAAGAAGTAGGGTAGAGGAGGAATTGGCGAACATGAGGGGAAATATGGACATAGAAAAAGTGTGACGTTCAAACACATAATGAGGACAAGATGGAGGTATTCCATCTGTGTGGCAAAGACACTGCAACAACAACTCTATTTTCACATTAATGCATGATGATAAGCTCTTGAGTTTCTCAAACTAGGCATTCAGCAGGGTGGGAAATAACCTTTTTAAAATGTGAACCAGCCACTAACAGATAAATGTTCAAATTCACCAGACACTCAACAGTTAACCATTATTCTGTGGCTGAATTTACCAGCATTTGGCTGGTGGCTGGTGCTGATATCCATTCATGCATTCAGTACTCAAAATATTTACAGATCGTGTCTTTAGTGTGTTGCACAGAGAGTTGGCAGAATTGAACAGTAAAATATCTCAATATTCTATTTGGTTGGTCTGCAGGAGCTTTTTGTTTGCTGATTTTCCCTACTAAAGTTGCAGGAGTGTTTAAATGACAAGGCTGGGGGATCTTTTATTTTTTGGTGTAACATTTAAAGATCACTTCAAAATATTTTTACATGTACAGTAAATTCATGTATGTATATAAAATTAAATGTAAAACATTTGAAATGTTCAAAATAATTTTCTTTTGCTTTGTGTCAACAGAATTTTTAGTAATTTTACAGAAGAACCAAACTACCTCAATTTAAAAAATACTTGTTATAATGCAACGCATATTTAAACATGTATATACACGGCCCGGTTAAATAAACAGTTCATTATTGCTGTTTTTCTCAACAAAAATGCTTGACATAATTGCGTTTAGACAGTTTTTTTTTTACTCAACTTATCAAATTGGCATGAAAATATAACCTGAATAGTGAAAACTTATTGGAGAGGGGAAAAAGAATCAGGCGTCCTGTCCACTTACGTCTCATATATACAAAAACAAACTTTACACCAGCCTGTTTAAAAAGGGGGCCGCTGGTTTGTTGATGGATGAGTTAATAAAATCAGTTAATACGACTTAAGTTACAAAATACTTTACATACCAGAGCAGCTATATTATATTATATATATATATATATATATATATATATATATATGTATATATCAGTGCCCCTCTTTTTCAACAAAAGCGACAACCACAGAGATATAAACAATAAAAATCATCACCTAAGAATTAGTAATTACTATAAAACAAATAAATGTTAATTACATAATGTGTTGACATATATATTTATATCTGTGTGCTGATCTACAAAATATCTATATAGTGTATATTTATCTTGACATAATCATTTATATACCTACATACATATTTTATTAAGAAGAAATATCAAGGGGAGGCATATAGGATGAATATGGACGTATTCATTCCCTGTGAAAATCAATATTGCTGAACAGAAATGTATTTTTAAAAATTAATCTAAACAAATGTAGAAAGTACAACATTTTACCAAGACAGAGCTGCGTGTGTGCTTAGCCATGTGGTTATAAATGCATTACCGATGAGATCGGCTGGGCCCGTGCCCAGGTTTTCTCCACGGATGGTGACTTTGGTCCAAGCCGCACCCTCCTTGGGCGAGATGCCCGTGACGAGAGGGGGCTGACGGGCACGAGACATGGTGGCCTGAGACGGACAGGAAGACTGGGTCGATCAGCACCTGGACACGAAAAAAGACAGGCAGCGGGAGGGATACATAAGAGGACGTGGTGAGTAACACAGAACTCACACACACTGACAGTTCACATATATGAACAACATCTAATAAAGAAGCATGGGATTTGTGATATCGGGCTATATAAATGAAACTGACTTGACAAGCAATTGGTGCTAAAATTAGGTACAATGAGCATCAATAAACTTGTCTATTTACAGAAAATGAATCAGTAAATTCTTTAAGTGAATTATTGAGTAAAAACATTCGCTGGCTACAGACTGAAATTAAAAAAATCAAAGTCTAGAGAAAATAATCCTTAGTTATTATAGCTCTGGAAGCTGAAATGACTTATATAATATACGCTAATAACTGCTGTAAGAATGGACAAAGCTTGTTCAAATGGTCACACAAAACACTTATAGACTAAAAACACCCAACAGTACTAGAAGTATCTGCAGTAAACAATAACCACCAGGTCTTGAAAAGGGGACAGAAAATCTTTATATCAACATGGAACTGTAGCTGGTGAAGCAACAACCCTCTCCTGATAATAAGTACGATACATTTTTTTTTTTTAAAACCACCAGCAGCTTTTACTGAATTAGCAGACAACCAGATATTTTGGTTTTTAGAACTGACTGGGGAGACAGCAATATAAGAGCAGCATTTGGAGGACAGCTAGTGTTAATTTCCCACCCTGTAGGTCTCCAAACAATGTATGCATTGCAGCAGTTATCTCTCAGATAATAGGAAAAATAGAGAAGGGGAGCCAAGAATGAAGGAGCAGACAGAGAGCAGGGAGGGAAGGAAGAATGTAAACCTCACAGCGAAGGATAAATAAACCTGGCCTCCCCAATCATTCCACGTAAGCCCACACAATACAGTGCAGATTATGGTACCAACGAAGGAGCACCCATGAAAATCTGTTCATGTTGGGGCTGAGCAAAGAAAGAGGGAAAGGGTCCAAATGAAAAAATGAAAGGATGTATTTCAGCAGCACAGATGTTTGCTAATAAATTACTGCCAGGTCTCCAAAAGGCTGACCAATCTAGACTCTCTGAAGCAGCTTGAGCGAGGCTTCCGCCCTTTTGCTCCACAGCCAAAACACGTTCTCCACAAACAATGCAGGAGTTCACACGGACCGGACCTGCTACAAGTTCACGGCGGTAACCCTTTGCACAGTCATATGGTCGCTTATTAGGTGTAGGCGCACAACTGAGGGGCCGAGAAGACTTCCAAGAGTCAACGGGGGCGCCAATATCAAAGGAAATCAAAACTGACAGAGCACAACATTGATTAGTCTACTTGTTAGCGAGCCTTTCCTGTGAAGAAGAGAATCAGAGTTTCAACCCCTGCAGCAGCCAGTGCAAGCCATAAAGCAGGGCTGCAACAATGATTATTTTAGTTATTAGTTAACCTATCAGGGTTTTTTTATTATTAGATGAAACATATAGTCGTTAAAATGCTAGAAAGTAGTGCAAAATGCAAATCACATTTTCCCCAGAGACAAAGGGTACATGTTCAAATTGCTAGTTTGGCATGGCCTGCAGTTTACAATGATATAAAAACAGAGAAAAGCAGGTAATCCTCACATTTGAGAAGCTGGGACGAGCAATGTTTGGCACTTTAGCTTGATAAAATGACTTAAACGATTAGTCCATCCCTTCCCAACCTCGGGGTCGACTGATACGCAAACAGGGTCACATGAAGTGAATTTCTTAATAGTAAATATTACCCAAAAGAATGGATTCTTAATTTAAACAGAGTCACTTTTTACAAAGTTTAAATCAAAATTTTAAAAAAATGCGTATAATGCTTAAATTGTGTAGGCAGCATGAACTTTATGAACCTTCACCTTCATAACAGAGTTGTAATTAGTTGATAAATTGATCGACAGCAAATTCATTAATTCACTATTTTGACAATCAATTAATCATTTAAGTCATGTTTTAAGCATAAATTCTAAACATCAGAGCTGCAACAATTAGTTGATGAATTGATTGAAAGAAAATTAACTGCCAACTTTTTTGACAATCAATTAATTGTTTCAGTCATTTTTCAAGCAAAAATGTCAAACATTTGCTGGTTCCAGCTTCTTAAATGTGACGATTTGCTGCTTTTCTTTGTCATTTCTGACAGTAAATGAAGAGTCTTTGGGTTTTGGACTGTTGGTCGGACAAAAGAAGCAATTTGAAGACATCACTTTGGGCTCTGGGAAATCGTGCCGAGCATTTTTCATCATTTTCTGACATTTTATAGACTTAACGATTAATCCTAAAAATAATCAGCAGATTAATAAATAATGAAAATAATCGTTAGTTGCCTACTAAATATGGCCTAGTTTTAGCTTCTCATCCGTGAGGATTGTCTACTTTTCTGTGTCGTTTGAATATTTTTTCACTATTTTCTGACATTTTACAGACCAAACGATTAATTCATCAAGTAATTCCTTAATAATCTGCCCCGCTCATGTATGTAAATGGGGAGGACAAAATGTTTTTTAAAAACCCTTCAATTTAATGCAGTCCAGCACGACAAGAGTACTAACTCTGACGACCTCAGCAATAAATATACAACTGAATTTACACACTTTCGCCAATGTCAGCAAAAATATTATAAACTTCGTAATGGTAGAATTTATGGCAGAGCTGCTGCATTGAATTGCAATAGGCTGTACAGGTGTACCTGATAAAGTGGCCACTGAGTGTAGGACTGTGAAGTAGCATAGAGGTCATTATAGAGTAAAATGTTCTTTCATAAATCTTCATTAAAATACATGTCTGTCATTTAAAAAGTATCCAATAGCAAAGACATACCTTTATTTTAAACAGCTGGGGTCACAAATGTAACATAAAATTGGCGTCCAGGAGCCAAAAAAGGTTGGGTACCTCTCTGTTTTAATTAATCAGTTACCAAAATTATTCTCAAAACATTTTCTATTGATTGACTGATTGACAAATAAGTTAAGAGATTATTCGTTTAAGTACTAACTACATGAAAACCTCTTTAACACAGAAGTCCCACTAGCTTACAATTGATCAATTGCTGAATATTTGCCTCATGGCGATAAGTAAATATCGCAAGACTTCAGACCAGATTTTCATTACGGTGTCCTTGAACTGTTTTGAAATTGTGGGAAAATAATGGCACAAAAACACAGAGGCCTAAAAAGCTCTACGCCTAGAAACCTCCAAGAGTAAGGAACCTTTCTGGGAAACTTTTCTGCCACAGGACCCTCCCCACCCCCCCTCCATCGCCCTGACATCCCGGAGTTAACGAGAAAACTCCAACGGGATTTACCTCATGTTGTTGCTGCTGCCCTGCGCTTGTCAGAGGAAATGGAGGGGCTATGGATATGACATGAAGAAGATAAGAGGGTTTACAGGCCTAAAACAAGAGCTTGGCGTATCCTTCATCAATCCCATATGTTTAGAGTGGGAGTGGCGAGGGGCAGAGGATCGGGATCTTTATTTTGTACAATTCTTATTCTGCTTCCAGGAGTGTTTCTTCTAGCCTATCCAGCCGCCCCCAGTTTGGAAATACACGTGCACAAACACACAGATAGCCTGCCCACACACACACACACACACACACACACACACACACTTACACACACATACATACATGCTGGGCAGAATGACAGCTCAGCTAGGTTGCGTGCGAGGGGCCCGAGCTGGTGTTGTGTGGTCTGTGTGTATGCGAGTATGTGGAAGGATCTGCGGAGAGGTCTGGGCAGTGTGTGTGTGTGTGTGTGGGTGTGTGTGTGTGTGTGTGTGTGTGTGTGTGTGTGTGGTCTGGGTGTGTGGTCTCTGGCGCGGGCCTAGGGAGAGCCTGCTGACGGCTGGGATGAGAAAAGAGCCGCTGTGTTTACTTTACTCTGGGGGCTGTGCATGGACACGGGAACACTGCCCAGACCCCTCTCTATAACACCAGTGTGCACACACACACACACACACACACACACACACACACACACACACGCAAACCAAGTCACGCAGAAACTAAGGGGACTCTTGCACAAGTCTCGTGTCACACACCATCATAAATACCCTGTAAACTAGGTAATAGAAACTATAACTTTATACAGAGCGGGGCCTAACTGAATTAATTTTTCCCTAAAGTAGCATGAAGAGGAAAACAAAAGAGGAGGTTTCTGAAGCTCCAACTGGAAACTTATGAGGTAGGCTGTACTTTCCACAAGAGGGGTAAAGGTATTAACCTCTAGGTGGCGTCAGAGGATCCCCATAAGATTACACCCCACTTTCTTCCAACATGTGTCAAGCCATGTCTCACTGTGAAGTCTAGATTTAATCAGTGACAACACAAAACCAGATTTAGCCCCTTTTCTCTCGCTGGATTCTCTTCCAACCATGATGCTGTTAGCCCCCAGCCCCAACCCCAGCCCCTCTCTCTGGTAATAGGGCTAAAAAGGCAGGTTTGTTTTCCTTGGAGGCTGACTAACAAACAGCAGGGTTGGCTCTAATCTGTGTGGTAGCTGTGGAAGTCTGAGGCTTGGGATCTTCTTGCAGCGCTGCTGCTAAGTGACAACCCTTCCTTGGCCTTGTGCTGGCGGAGTACGCAGACACAAAGGGAAGACTTTTCATTAAAGCTCTAAACAAATCTTTTTGTCACATGAAACCATTCAATTTCCACATACCGCAGCAGTACACTCCAAAAATGCTGTGCTCAATGGTCTGGGCTAGATGGCAGCAATGGATTTCTTTTTCATAAAAAAGGAAGGCTGTGTTCAGTCCATCTGTACTTGCTAGTGACTTGATAGTGCCATGTAGACACCCAGATTTTCAGATTAGGACATGTGGTGGATTTTCCCCTGCTTCTGGGGTTAACACACGGTTTACAGAGACGATGGCAGCACACATGGGAAAAGAACCATTTCATAATAACAATTATGATTTTGGCTTACAGAATAAATCAAGCTTGTGATATTGATGCTTTGCGTGTTGAATTACAAGTGTTCCCTTTCCACTGGTAAACTGTCTGACCCATCTCAGGTGTTTGTTTCAAGCGCACCGTGATTAACTGGCCTGCAGGAAGAGCATTTGCAGGAAACATTTTCCGTATAGGATTAAATCATTTTTAACAAGTTGTGATGAATAGTATTGTTCAGTTTTTGCTGCTACTAAAAATAAAACAAGCAAACAAAAATGTTTATATGGTTGAAATCAATATCACGATATTAAAAGCTTTTTATTTCAACAACTTCAAAACATGACAAACTCTCTGCAGCACCACGGACATGGGAATCTATCTACCTGACCCACCATATCAACACACACACTGCCACATGACTATCTCATGAATAAGGCGTTTATACCTGATCATGTGCTGCTCCCTGAGCTCAAAGGTGACTCGCATATGGCAGTGATTGGCAAGCGAGTGTGCGTGTGGATGTGTGCATGTCTGTAAGAGAGAGCGTAATGGGTTTAGGGGGCACAAAGGGAGCCATTTAGACAGCTCATCACCCCCCCACACTAACACCATTTCACTCCATGCTCCCCAACATTACACAAACACCAGATTCCATCAAAGATCCCCCCCTCGACTCCTCTGAATGGACAGAGCGGGCCAAACATCACCCAGCCTGAGATGAGTGGTCTGATCACACAGGCTGGGCGAAGCTCTGAACAATCCTCCACAGTGTTCGCTCACACCCGGGCCGCCACATGCCTCTAAGATGTGGAGAGGGCCGTGCAGCTGATAGCCAAAAATTGATCATAATATGTGTCAACTGTATCATATTTCAAATCAATGGATCATACATAACATGAACTGTGCGGGTTCTGTTTGAAAACAGATGCTGCGACCACTGTACAGTCACGGATGCTGACCCACAATGAGTCAGCATCTCTTGCCGCATGCCGCCAATCCCAGCTTTTATGGAGTCCTTCGTGACAGAGAAAGAGGACAGAGTGATCAGATGTGTGCCTCTGGCTCACTATCCGACCATCATGATGTCTGCCCACAGGCTTTGTTATCTTTAGGGCTGTCTGTTTGTTTGTTTGTCAGTCTCAAGTGCTTTTCAGAGTTGGGCCTAACGAAGCGAAGTCCTCAATTTCCCATATAAAAATCCTGGAACAATAAACAGAAATATGAAGTATAGGCCTGCAAATGCGCAAAGATGTTTTCAGAGGATTAACAGACTGGAGACAGGCGGCTGTGCCCAATGACATGGCGAAATGGAGAGATTTGAACCTTCATGAGGCAGGTTAAAACACTGCTGCCCCAGCTGCTTTACATAAAAATCACCAGCGTGAGAATCAGTACAGTCACATACTATCAGGAGTTATATAAACATTGATGCTTACAATACAAATCAACCCTTTTATTTAGGGATCCAATTTTTTTATATTTTCATTATCAATTAAACTATTTCTTTTTCTATGAATTAATTGTCATTGTTTGTTCAATAAAATGTAAAGCTGAAGTCTTCAAACTGTTTGTTTTTTGTATATTTATATTCATATAATATTCAACTTAATATAATAGAAGACTAAAAAATGCATTAAAATTCTTTTTACATTTGTGATGCTGAAACCAGTGACTAAAAGAATACCTGAAAATCAAAATTGCTGCACAATAATTTTCTGACAATTGACTCAATTAATGGTTGTTATAAAATGTTTAAAATAAAAAACTGTAATAATAGTAGAAGGTGACTTCTTAAAATTGCTTGTTTTGTCTGACCAAGTCGGTCCAACTGTATTCAATTTACAATATAAAACAAAGAAAAGCAGAAACTCCCCACATTTGAGAAGCTGGAGCCAGCAAATGTTTGATAACTACAAGGCATAATCAATTACAAAAATTGTTGTTGATTACTGTTCTGGAAATGGACTAATTAAATAATCACTGTAGGGCTGCAATTAACAATTATTTTACTTATCGAATGATCATTTGGTCTATAAAATGTCAGAAAATAGTGAAAATGCTTTATGCCTTATGTCTTAAAATTAGGCTATTATATTTTTTGTCTAACAGTATAAAAGGAAAACTAAGGAAAAAACTTAAACGATTAATCGATTATAGATTGTGTGAAATTGTGTCACTCTCTAATCAACTAATTGTTTCAATAAGTCTGAATCTTGCAAGAATCTACACTAAATACCTCCGTTAGTATTGAGCTTGTCTCTTCGAGCTGTGCTGTGACCTGTGTCTCCAGCCCAAAGCTCCTCTGTCTGTCTGTCTGTCTGTCTGTCCAGGTCTGACTGGGTCACAGAAACCATACTGTGAAAACCAGTGGCCCAGCAAGCCTGTCAGCGGGGAGGAGGCTACCAGGTGGGGCGGACTGCAGAGAGCAGACAGGGGTGAGAGAGAAGTGCCGCTTCACAAACAAGGCTCGGCCTGACCCCCGGCGCTCGATTCACCCCGGGGTCTACGGAGCAGCGGCACTGAGGAAAAGCCTCGAAAAACACAACCCACCACATTCCACCAAAACAAACAAGCAGGGCCACCCAAATTTTTCAATTAGAGCCCCAGGAGGGGGGCAGGAAATGGATCAGTGTAGCCTTGCCCCCGCCATCCCCCAGCCAAGCAGTGCTGACTTTGGGGAAGAGAAGGACAGAGCTCTGTAGGCTCTCACTGAAAGGCTGAGGACTTGCTAGCATGGATGTCGACACACATGATGGAGCAGCTCAATGACAACTCCTGCGACATGGCGCCTGCCTGCAGTCGACCTGTCAATCAATTACTCTCATTCACTCACTCACATAATCAAACAGTTGAACAAACACACATAGTAATAAAAGGTACTGTTTGCCCTGGAAAAGCCTATTTAAAGAAAGTAATGTTATAACAATATTTGACAAAAGTACACAAGAGTAGGATTATAGAGGCTTAGACTCTGTTCTGTTTGAAAACACTACACTTAATGAGGCTGAGCTGAGAGAAGTGTCTATATAACAACAGGGAGGACTTAAAGCTTTTTAAGTAAATAATGTCTTAACCTGACCTACTAAAAAACAATTGTATGTGCAACCACAGCTGAAACAGTGCTTTCTTGAGTTCCGATTTCAGAGTAACAGGCTGATCTAACATTTCTCATGAGGTGTCAGACTACAGGAGTTTTTGAAATCAGGTTGCATCATGCACATAAGGAGAAACTTCACAGACGTTCTTCTCGCTAATCTCAAACATGTACACTGCACACACTACGAGATTTGAAAATAATGGCACATCACACACTACAGGATATTATTAAGATTATCGTTCCAGAGGGAGCAATGCACCACGTGATCTCATGGGGAAGCAGATGTAAACAAAACAGAGACTGACTAATGCTTTGCAGTGACAAAAAACAAAAGCAGAAGGCTAAAGGAGTCTGGATGAGACACGGTCAACACGGGTTGTCTATTCTTCCGCGAGAACTTGAGGTGAGATTTTAACTGTCAATTTTAATATCTGTCAACAGTAGTATGCTAGCTAACGTTAGATTTGAGGGCTAGAATGTGTACCGTTGCTTGGCAACATCGTCAGCTGCTCCAGGACTAACGTTAGCTTGTAACGCTCAGTGGCTATTGTGGTCCCGCTCGGAAGGTACTGACGTAATCATCCAGATTTTAACTCCTAAATATCAAACATGTTTTAAATTATCGGTGCGGCCCCCGATCTGCAATTGGACTTCATTTCCTTGAGTTGTGGGCATTTTTCTCTATTTTCTGACATTGTATAGACAAAATGATCAACCAATTGGTTGATCAAGAAAATAATCAGCTGATGAATCGATAATGAAAATAATCATAAGTTGCAGCCCTATTGCTTATTTCAAATTAAAGAAGAGAAGCAACAACTCCTTCATAAAACTCTTGTAAGCCTTAAAGATGCAGCAATTAACTGAAATCACTGAAAACACAAACTATACTGTGTCTACTTTAACAGTTCCAAGCTTTTTCACTGAAGCCTCACTATAAGCACACTATTGGTGTGGGGGCAAAGGGGGGACAGCATCCCCACCTTAACACAGCTTTAAATGAGCACTTCAAAAAATAACAACGTCATTCCTGGAGAGGAGGGACTGATATCCAGTTTCCAAAACAAGCCAACAAATTGATGCCTAGAATAAACAAATGGCTCGGTTCAGTATAGATAATTATCTAGATGTTGCATGACAAAGTCATGGCAGTAAGACAAGGTTGAAAACTGTTATACTCGCAGTCAAGTTGCTTAATGGAACATTAAGGCGATTGGACATTAACTATAAACCAATATTTTGTCATCTACAATTAATGAAGTAGTGATAGGCTACATTAACAACTTGCGTTTCAAAAACCTCATTTACAGTATTCTAATGTTTATTCTCATCAAAGTGTCTTCAAATCAATGGAAAGCTGCCTTACTTAGTCATTTGGTGTGATCATTTATTTTTTGCTTATTCCCATCTGTTTACATTCAATGTTTTCCAAGCTGGGTGTTAATTCAAATACATTTTCGCTGTTTTTATAGAGCCCTTCATAGGCAATCATTATTTCTGTGTGAAAAAGCAATTACTTAATCTATTTTTATTGGAATGGATTGCAGTGTTAATAGAAGTTGGGAGAGAAATCATGCCACCTGGCAATGAGAAAGTACTGCAGGTTCTCTACACTCATTAACTGACTTGTGCTGTCTCAAGTTATCACAATCACATCATTGTAACTGCTTTACTTGATGTGAGAGATGCATCCAGCACTGGTTGGAGGGTAGGATGGAGGGGTGAAAGAGGGAGGTTTCTGAAGGCGAACTGGCTCTTTTTATTTGGATTTGGTATATATGCAGGGAATGCTAAATTATTAAAAAAAAATTCCAACAGATAAATGTTGGTTACGTGGATTATCCCGAGTAATCGGGATATAGTATTTTGGTAAGACAAGTTGCTGTTGAGTAATTTTGTCATGTCAAGCGTCATTTTTTAGTGCTATGAGCATCACAGACGATTTTTTTAAATATTACACTGTAGGAATAAAGTCTGTAAGACTCATTTCTTGGAGACAAGCAAAAAAATTATAAAAAAAAGAAAAATGGAAAGGAGTATGTCTATGGTACGTTTGCAAAATAAAGCATTTATAAATCAAGTGGCCATAGCTAGATACGCCGCTTGATGTGGCACTAACGCGCCGAATTTACCGGCTACGAAGAAGTCTTAAAATATGTTCTCCTACACAAACAACCGAACATTACCTTTAAATTGACAGATATTTCAATGGAGTTCGGTACAGCTAATCGTGTTACCGTTAAGACGGTGCAAGGTGACAACAGTAGGCGCATTTGTCAACTATCATCGACTATCGTTACTACGTTACAAACGCCCGGTGCAACATACCAGACAATCGATCAGTGAGAAAGGGATATCAGCTTTGTTGACAAATTTGACAGCTAACGTTAGCTTAGGCTAACCTAGCAAGTTATTCGTTATGCCGGAAGGGTTAGCAGTGGCTGTCATTTGTGTTCGTCTTAGTCGTACAAACCGCTTATATTATTACATGTCCTGCCACAATTACTTTGACTCTACCTTGAGCATTTAGGAGAAAAATATCTTAGAAAAAATGGTAACTTACAGTTTACAGCAGCTGGACTGCAGCGACAGTTTCCTGTATCCTGTGACTACTTCCGCCTTTCCGTTCTCAGCCATAGCCTTCAGAATAAAAGAAAAAAAATAAATAAAATAAAATAACAGTGATTAAAGTTGTGAATTTAGTTTGAAGCAAACATTTTAACTGATTCGATGATATGCATGTAATTTGTCAATTGATTGAGTTGTCATCTGATTTAGACACATCCTACTCCTCCTGAATAATACATTATATATACATTTTTAATTTTTGCATTAAAAAACTACATGAATCTCTTTGTGGTACTTGTATTTTACTTGAATATTTCCATTTTTATGTTGCTTTATACTTCTACTCCACTACATTTATCTGACAGTTGTAGTTGCTTTACAGTTAAAGATTTTACATAATCATGGTTATAGATTAAACTACCCAACAGTGTATAAAGCAGTGATAATGAGCTCTACCTCGAACAGCAACATTAAAATGCTGCTTAAATGTTAATGCATCAATAATAATAATCCAATAGTATAATATATATTATAAAGGACATGTGGAAAGGGGCCATTCTGCATACTGAGTACTTTTACTTTTGATGCTTAAAGTGCATTTTGCTGTTAATACATCTGTATATTTAATTAGGCGTAATTTTGAATGCTGGACTTGCAACAGTGTATTTTTATATTGTGGTATTGCTACTTTTGATTAACTAAATGATCTGAATACTTGTTTTACCACTGCAGCCTTGTAGACATATACTGTTGCATAATACTAACCTGAACAGACTGATCCTGATCTGGCTGAATATTGTTTTTGTTTTGCCTTCGACATGCTGACTTGTTTGGTGGGTTGTTAGTTCTGCATCTCTGTCTTGAAGGTCTTTTTTCAAGAATGAATGGAGATAATGATGTGCTGTAATGACCTCTGATGAGCTGTTTGATCAATGAGTCATCTGGCTTGTGCTGGCTTGAGTGGATGTAAGAAAAAACAGCATTATTAGCCTGCATGCTCCTCTGAAGTGGTGGATGTCCTTTGTGTGAGAATTCTGAGGCCCAGTGGGAGCTTTGCTTCGTTCCTCGTCTCTCTTTTCACGGTGCATCACTGAGGTATTTCCACTTGTTCTGGGAAAGGCGCAGCATCATTAGAAATGCAACAGAGACCACCCAGGCACACACTAGAACACTGATACCATTACATTTATCTCACCAAATTGTGCAGGGCAGAAAGAATTTCTGTGATAAGGCAAGGCCCAGTCCCCGGGGAAACCATATTGTCCAATTAGATGGGGTAATCTGATAATTGAGGGATCAAACTGTGACTTTGGAGTTTGCACAGATGCTGATGTAACACAGTGGCTGTTTGTCTACATAAACATCAATTTACAGCAATGACGCTGGAAGATTTTGATCTTAGTCTCAGTTGTACAGCCTTTGCCATTGAATGAGAACATCAGTGCATATCACAAATACCAAATGATGAATCTACAGATCAGCGGGCTATTTGGCACATTATATGTGTCATGTTATGAGCTATTAATGTAATGCACGGGAACACATTCTAGGAGAATATTAAAATATTTATCCATATTTACCCACCAAGGCCAGTTTTAACATTTTAGAATACAGAGGAGCAACAACCACTTATGCAGAGCCTTGCTTTTAGTTAAAAGAATGTTTTACATTTGGGGAAATACACATATTCGCTTTCTTGCCGAAAGTAAGATATAAAGGTGGAGCTAGCCGATTGTTAGCTTAGCTGAGCATAAAGACTGGAAACAGGGGGAAACATTAACACTTTACATTATTATATTTATATATATTTGCTTAATCTGCACAAAAACCAAAGTGAATAAATTAAGTTGTGGTTTTATCTGTGCTTAGGTGCCGCATAATTTCTTGGCTAGGCTAGTGCAGTGGCTAGTTGTTTCCCCCTGTTTCCAGTCTTTATGCTCAGCTAAGCTAACCAGTGGCTAGCTGTAGCTTCATATTTAATAGACACATATGAGAGCAAAATGATCTTCCCATCTAACTCTTTTATATTCTAACTTATCCATAAAAAAACAACTATACCCTCTGCTGACAGTATTCTCATTTAGCGAAGAACACGCGGTTGCATGTTGTGTTTTTAAATAGCACAGGCTTTCTGAGCAGGTGTCCCAGGTGTGCTCCTGAGGGGTCACTGCTGGTGCCTTGATCCTTGCTGTGACCCCCAACCCTCTGTAATCCACATCCCGTAATGGCACATGCTGCGCTGGCACCATTGCTCATCCCTGAACCCTATTGTTCATTGTTTGTCTTCTCCAGTTTTTTCCCATGGGCCCCTGGCCAGTGAGAGGAAAAGGTCACTGTAAATATTGCACTGAAATCCTCTCTCCCTCCCATAGAGCTCCTGAAGATGGAACAGGCGACCAGTGGGTGAGCACTTCCTTCCTGTGCAGGGCATTTCAACTATAAGACATCAAACAAGTATGAATCCCTCAATGTCAAAGATCGCTGCAGTGAGATCATATGCTCAGTGTTGACATTACAATAACCTGGGCAGGTCTCAACTCTTTTTGAAGCACACCAGATAACATAATAGCTATATATGTGGCTCCATGTGCCATCAAAAAGCTATAATTTATAAAGAAAACTGGACTGTACAAATGAAATACAGCTATGTTTTCTCATTAAAAGAATATTAACCATAGCTGCTCTTTATTCAGTCTCTGTAACTGTGAAATTAGCAATAATATGTTACTAATGGCTTGGTATGAATCTGATCCTGCCTGTATTTTGCATCTCATAAAATACACAAAATATAGATTCCAAGGGAAATTAAGTGAGGCTTAGCAACCCCTTACTCATTTGTGGCTAATCACTAGCCTGTAGCACTGCTGTTAATATAAGACAGGGAGATTTTAAATAAACCCCTGATATTTGGGTTTGTTTTGCTTCTGAGTGGCGCTCCATCTCCCGCTGCTCCCCTTTCCCGGAGGAGTCCAGTTCCCTGGGCTCACATTTTTTGGGCTCTGGAAATCCAGGCCTGTGCCAGGCTTAGCTTGGAAAAGCATCCAGATGAACACAATGGTAGAGGGGAGAGTTAAGGGGAACAGAGAGCCTTTCAGTCTGAGTGCTGACACATTGCTTGACACCGTGGCTGGATAACACGACCAGTAAATGGATGGAGAGATAAAGGGGGGGGGGGACAGGAATGATTTTACAACAAGGTGGTGAAAAATAATCTGATACCCTTCTGATGATATCTGACCTTGAGGGTTAGTTCACCCAAATTACAAAACAAATTTTCTCACTTACCTCATGCGGATGCTTGCAGCCATGCAGTTTTGGTTTCATTTGTCTTAAGATATCCATCTCTAAGATTTCAGCGTCCTTCAGAACAAAATTTTGTTTGTGGTGCTCACAGCATTAAAAAAAGATGTTTAAACAAGAACAAGAGTCTACAGGCTGTACTTTGGCACAGGGGTGGTTTAAGCCAAATGCTATCGTCAGCACGCTAACATGCTCATAATGACGATGCTAACATACTGATGATTAGCAGGTAATGCTTACCATATTCAATATCTTAGTTTAGAGCAGTGGTTCTCAAATTGGGGGGCGTAGAGCCACTGCAGGGGGAAGGTGGGGGGTGGATGTTGAGCAGACCTTCTGTTGCATAAATGTGATTCATGTGGGGGCATAAACAAACAAAAGTGCTCTGATGCTAGCAAGGCTATTTTGCTAACCTGAATCTTAGCATGGTGGGGCATGAACGTTTTTCGGCTTCTGAAGGCAGGCGTGACAGAAAAAGTTTGAAAACCACTGGTTTAGAGAGTTAACGTGCTAACATTTCCTAATTAGCACTAAACACAACATTTCCAAACAGCTGAGGCTGGTGGGAATTTCATCAGTTTTGCAGGTAAGCTATTGGTCAAAGTATTGGACAAATTGACATTTTGACCTGATGATGGCGCTAGATGAAAAGTTAAGGGATCACCAAAGGAATTATAATCCATCCTGAGGGGTACGTGAATGTCTGTACCAAATTTCATGGCAAGGTGTGTGGACCATGACCATAGCAAGTACCAGTCAGGACACAAGACACATGTCCAAGGTATGATCTTTGGGAATTTGGGGGCTTTAACAACCTGAGAACAAGTCTGCATTCTACAATTACACAAACAATACACATGGTGAATTTTTGTCCAATCTTTAAAGCTGTTCCAATCAATGTTTTCATATTAACAATGAATCAAATGACTTTGTGTAACGTGAAATGAGTCACTCGAAGTGACAAACCCTCGGCTCATTGTTTTGGTTTTACGGGCCGCAACTTTACTGTTTTGGCTCAGTCTCACCGTTCTCATCGACCCCTATTTTCAGACATAGCAGGTAGCTGTTTTCAGCAAAAAGGCTCTTAAAACCCACCGTGCACTTCCTGCCCAGCACCAAATGTACAGACAAAGTTATCGACTAGCTGGTGAACATACTTCAAATGAATGCTAAGTTGCACTGTGTCTACATTTTGCAAACGTTTACCGCCTGTTGCGCTGGCCCCAAGTGGCCAAAAAAATCTATTTATTAAAAAACTATTTTAAAAGTGAAAATAAGGAGATTTTGTATTTCTCTGCCTGGATTACAGTATATCCTGGTATTGTGCAGATTAGAGGGATATGAAACAGCATTAGATTGTGTGGGGAGATTAAATTTTGAGGAAATATAATTTAACAAATTTGTAATATCTGAAGAAAACACTATGAAAGTTATTGACAGCGTTTTTGATGACTTGCATATCTCTGGGTGCAGTTGGAGGAATTTGGACTGAGTATTATGACCTCAGTAGTTCTAAAATCCTCGTTATGGCCGTGCTGTGGACCATCCACACAGTAACAGGGACATTGTTTCTGGAAAGACACTTTTCTGTTGAATTTGTTTCAATTTCTGTGAATCATTCATCAATGTTCATTCACCAAATTAAACAAAAACTATTTAAATGGCTAAATACCACAAGACAAAAGTGAGAAAATATGTTTTTTGTGTGTGTAATCTGGGTGAACTGACCCTTTAAGTATTAAGACACAGAGAGGATTGGAGAATTCCCACAGTTAGGTAAGAATCCAAAGAAAAGAGTAGGTGTGAGAGGGTATAAAGGGGCATTTTCCCAAATATGTTCGGGCTTTTACCACCCAGGTTAACATAACATGTTCCTTGCCTTCTCATAACACCACTCCTTCAGCCCCCCAGGCCAGACAACAGGCTACTGTGTCTCAGGAGGCACAGACGGGATCGGCCCTGAGAAACACTCTCTGGGAAAAGTCTAGAAAGTAAAATGAAAAATCCACAAGTGTGCTGAAGACATAAAGCAGAGTCAGAATGACTTCCTCTGACACATATTGTCTTCCAGAAGGTTGTTGTGTAATACCGCCTCACATTTTACTGTTACATGCTCATCCCTCCTTGAGTGAGTAACATAACTTTGAGAGGAAACAGCTTTCATCCACGGGGGCCAGCTGAAGCCATCGATGCATGCCGCAGTGTGCGCTCTGTCTTTGATGAGATGTGACAGGTCGGAGTGTGTTCATAACTGTTTGTGTTTATAAGCAGGTGGACTTGGTTACAGTTGGGAGTTATTTGTGTGCGGGATGGGCCCGGGCCAATTGCAATCAAGAGGAGAGCATAATAAAATCATACATGATGTTGTACTCTCAGGCTCTGTTTTTTGTGATTTTTTTATTGGTTTGATGCTGCCATATTTTCATTAGTAAGATTATATTCTTTTCTGACATTCTCACTGTAGCTACATCACTTCATTTAATTTAACCAGAAAATGATAGCTCATTAAAATAAAAACTTTATTTTTTGCAAAGATGAGTGACTTTTTAATTTCATATCAACCAATTTATGTCCTGTTCAGTTTAGGCACCTGATTGTGTTTTTATTGTCTTTGTTAAGATGCTTTTATAAGGTTTTTATTATGCTTTTATTGTGTTTTTGTAGTTAAACTTATCTACAAAGAGAATAAGCATATTCCCCTTATGAGAAAATATATTTTATTTAAGTTAAATGTAAATTAAATGCTAACAGAAGGAGAAAGTTATGAAGGATTTTAATAAAATGTATACAATAAGAATATACAATTGAGGGGCCCTATTTAAAAATTAGGGGATTGAAGGAGACGTCAGGGATTAAAAATACCACATGACACAAACTGAAACTAACATTATTTCTTATTTTCCACTGTGTGAAAGGAAGAGAGGGTCTTAACTTGAATGAGTCCTCTAATGCTATATATGGGTTTTCTTTCCCATGGATCAGCCTGTAAGGCTTTAACACAGTCAGGAGGAACTCAAGTGGCCTCAGTGAATATTAACTGGACTTAATGTGCAGCATATTGGCTCACAAATAGTTTAATATTTTGTCTTCGTTCCTTTGTTAAATCAATGACAGTAAGGATTCAGGCCCTGGCTGGCAGCCTCACTGTGTCCTCGGTATTTTCCCTCTTTTTGTGCAGTCCAAGTTTTTCCAGAGGAACAAAAACTGTGGCAACAGCCCAGAAGGGGGCGCCCAAGAATGTAATTTATGAACTTGGCCTCTCCTCTGTGGTATTGTGTGCGGAGGAGGAGAGCTAAAGATGTACAGTGGATGAGAGGCGAACAGAACAAACAGAAAGTTTTGTTCAAAAGTTTAAAGATGTTTGGAAAATGTGATTGAGAGATTGGTGAGTTAACTGGCAAGAACACTTATCCCTGTACTGATCGAGCCTCTATAAACTATACTAAACCTGCATAGGGGGTGGACAAAATAATAACAACAATTGACAATAGAATGCAAGTCAGTAACAACAAAACACCCCCAGAAATGACCATTTAGTGAGTAATGTCTGAAATGTTTTGATGTAAGTGATGATACAATTCCTCAGTTTGGTATTGAACCAACACACTACTTTTATTGATACCTTACACTGAGAAATGGAAGTGTTTTTCTGCAAAATCTTTATTTTTCATTTAGTAAAGAAGCCAACGTTTTAAAATGTTAAAAGTTGAACTTGAAAAGAACCTTGCTAAATAAAATAGTCTGAAATTGGCAACATTTTTGATTTAAATCAGGAACTATCTGATGAAAGAATAAGTAAACATGATTGTAAATATGACCAGACACACACTGCCAGCTTTCATTATTTAGACATATTTTGGTGGGTTCCAGAAGTATTTAGCCTTAATATCCCGCCCTTACAATAATAATAAAGATGATTTAAATTATACAGAACTTTTCAAGCGAGGAGCACAAAGTGCTTTCCTTTGAAAGGGAAAATAGTTCCACAACAAGATGTAGGGTACAATAGGAAGATTAGTATAAAAGGAAAAGGAAAACAAGTAGAAAATAATAATAATTCAGACACAAACAAATTAAAGCAACAGAAAGAGCTCTTTAAATACAAGATAAAAAGGTCAGATAATTATACAAAGCCAACAACAACCACACCTCTCTGACACAGATAAATAAAAACCGATCACAAAGAGGTACTATTTACTGCAGGAATGCTGTGCTGGATTGTTATAAGATGTTGTTTTTGTCCTTTCAATGCTTTAATTAATAAAATTTTTTATATGTAAGACAGCTAGTCATGTAACCAGGCAGGTGAGAGTGCAGGAAGTCGGTAGGTGCTCATATTTTGGTTGGAGAATCCACGCATAGACTTCTGTACAAGAGACTTCAAACAAAAACAACACAGAAGCAGAGCGAGTCAGCACACTGCAGGTGTAATCAACCAATCACGTGCCTTTACATCAGCAAAGAAAGACTTATTTTAGGGGCATAACTATATACGGTTTAGAGTATGTGTATAAGTGTACATACAGACTGTATGCGTATACATTACAGTGTGTGTGTGTGTGTGCATGTGGGTGGGGAGTTAAAGCAGAGAGGCTGTTTGTAGTGAAAACAGTGAGAAAGAAGACACAGAGAGGAAGCTAAACACAGGCAGCTCTTTGAAGAACAGAGCAGGGTAATGCTATTGTGAACAGGTTATTTAACCAACACAAACACAAGTTATATGTTAGCCTAGGACATATCAGATCATCTGCACATCTGATAATATGTGATATACGTTAAAGTGCTGTATAAATAGAGCAGATTAAAGGTAATATGTCGTAGCGTTAATGGGGGGGCTATAAATTGTACTATTATGGGTTGGAGGTGGTGAGAGATTTCCCGTGTTAAGTGGATGAGGTAGTGTGGCCTACATGAAAGGAAATAGCATGTGTGTAGTTCAGTGGGAGCTGGTGGGGGGGATGTAAGGAGAACTATAGGATTGTGTATGTTGGAGAGGTGCGGAGTGCGTAGCAGTGCAAATTGAGGTCAGTTTCAGCCGACTGGCCTTTTAGCTTTGATCCCTCAGCTGAACTGGATGAAAGACATCCTGCTTCCCTCGCCAAGGAGGGAGGAAAGGGAGGCGAGCAGGGGGAGGACCTCTGTTTTTTACCTGACAAATATGGCTTGATGCTGCACAAACTGTTTCCTCTATTATGCTGGTAATCTCTTATTTTCATCGGCTCGCCTCTCTTCTGCCTAACTCTGGTCGCGTCCTCGCCCACGCCTTTCTGTAAATCATCCCTCTTTTTCCTGCCAATATAAATCCTGATGGGCTTTATCAATGCTTTGTCTCTCTATCTGTTCTTCCCTGACTCCCTCTCTTCTGTTGTTTTCTTTCACAGTGCATTCAAAATCTGAACTTTGATCCTCCCACAACCTGTCAAACAGCGGACCGCAGCCTGCAGCGATCAGCTGTTTGCATGTGTGTGTGTGTGTGTGTGTGTGTGTGTGTGTGTGTATGTGACCTTGTGTGTGTGTTTTCACATGCGCAGTCTGGTGCTAAAGCATCCAAATTCATGTCAATCACTGTGCATGTGATCAAAAAATAATTAGTTAACGGGATTATGGTGTTTATACTTAATTCACTGTGTCACTAATGTGTCTTAACAATGTATAAGAACATAGTGATGGAAAAAAGTCCCAGTGTGGAAGCTGCTGCTTTCAGTCAGGCATTGACTAGTCATGGCTATTATGGGAAATCTGGTTGATAATTTCAGTTTATGACAAATTGGGTCTTACGTCCGTGGTTTTGAGCATCATTTCTATCAGTTACGATAACATTTTACCAACCAAAGGCAACTCTGAGATCTGGGAACACGGGGACATCGCTACAACAAAGACCAACAATAACAATCACAAAAACTTGTGTGGGAGAGAAATGGGTGGGAAATTAGTACCCAAACTGTTGGTTGTAAACATCCATCGCAATTTGCATGCTGGCTTTCAACTTTGACCTTTTGTACTTCAATCAGCGGAGACAACAACTCTTCGTTTGGGCATTGCTATGCTTGTTGGCTCGTTACCGCCCACAACTGCCGATCAGCTGAACAACATGATGTGAATCGCAGGATGTGTGTGCACAACACAAACAAAACGGGGACCCACTGATAAAAACATTGTTCTATAGTGCTGCTAGTGGTCAAAAATGCCACAGGGCACCTTTAACTTGATGAATAAAATGTTATCATAATGAATATTAAAAGAAATGGTGGCCAAAACTATGAAAATAAGAACCAAGTTGTGATAAACTGTCCAGCTCTCACCTTATCTTCTATCTATCGGCTTGTCGTCATTTCTCATTTTGCATTCTCTCTTTATCTTCACCTTTGTGGTCTGAGCTGAAATACTTCAAAGTGTTTCTTCATACTGGAAAGAACAGACACACGTGGAACATAAATGACAGGATGGAACTATAAGTTCATATACAATAGAGCTCAGGAACAAAGAGGATTAATAGAAGGCCACTTTCCTGTGTTTGACGCTGGACCAGCAGGCTGTAAATGTCCTGTATGTTCTTCATTATTGTCAGAGCTGAGTTTGTAAAAGTGGAAACAAGAAAGAGAGTTTGGACAGTAACATTTAAGGACATTATGGGAAGTGTGCGTGCTAGTGTGGAGGTCTTTTAGAGAGGTGGGAGGATGCAAATGAAATAAAATGGAGCTACAAACCAATCTTGAGAGATTATCTGCCCTGATGTGACATTATAACTGAGCTGATCTGGCGTCCATTCAGCCAGAATCCTTTCACACTGTGTTCATCTTCACATCAGTAAACAGTGCGTCAGTAACAGAGCCTTTGAGAAGAGGCTGCACTCCTTAGATAACTTTGTGAATGCTATAACAGATGTTAGATTACCAGGTTATACATCAACACAAATCTACAAGGTAATGATGACTTGCACACAGTATTCGAAACACGCACACAAGGAATGCGATTTTGAAATAGCCTCCATCACAATGCATGATTACCCTTAGCATAAACAATGCAATTATGGCAAACAAAAGCAAAAAGGATTTATAGGTCTGAGCTGTTTACCAGGTTGCTAATTTAGAGCTCAGCCTTGATTGATGGGCAGGTTGACGTCTCACACCCAAATGCTAACATGCCCTGAGGAGAAACGCAGCATCAACTGACGAGTGACCCTCTTTTCAGTCAGCCATCTTGCTTCTCAGAATGAGGATGGAATCACCGGCTGTATTTCATGATGAGACAAGTCCCAACAGCTGGGGATCTCTCCGGCTCTCTAAACTAAGCTTCCCTGACAACTTGGCCGCATCCAGGAAAACACCTTATTCAATGAACCGAGGAACAGGTTTTTTTTATAATGGATTAGTGCACGGCTAAGTTTGAAATTAACAGCAAATAGGTTGTTCTTCACAGGTGTTTGTGATGTGGTGCGTACAAGTTGCCAGTTATCCGTTAGTGTAAGTAGTATTATGGTCTTTTATTCAAGTAAAAGAAGAAAAACATCAATGCAAAGGTTTTTTGTATTTATGACTACAGAAATATTTTCAATAAAATGTACTGAGGAATCAAAAGTACTCATACAGAAAAGCTATTTTATATGCCTTAAAACATAAGCAACATTTTTATGTTATGTAGCTGGTGGAGAAGACCATTTTAACCACTATATGTTTAATGGTTGGGCTTTGAAATCTACAACAACGTATGATATTTTATAAGCTGATCATGTGCTTTGTGTGCTTTGTAAGTGACTATAACTACAGTAGTAACTGTTCGTTCATTTAGACTACCGCAATCCTCAGGGCCATTAAATGTTGCCGCCTGGCTGAAATACCAGGAAAGGAGAGCATATTACCCTGATAAGCCATTTTCACAGAAGGCATTTTGACATGTCTCAGTAGGAAAAAGCACAGGTGTAAATACTAGAATTAATGATGGCTGAATTCCATTTAGCGGCTTCAGTTTCAGGGTCCTGGTGTTGCCTGGTGTCACTGTCACACAGTCACGGCTCACTGGAACGCCTGAATCGAACAGAGCCAACATTAACGCTGCCGTGTTTTAGTAACACCTGTGTTTTTTTCCTCTGTGACAGGTCAAACTGTCTGCTTTGAAAAAAGGCCTATACATAACAGACAAACAACACAAGAAAGACATGCATGCACATCATCTTACATCAACACATGCTTTGTTCCAACACATAAACTTGGATTGATTGATTTTTTAAATGAACAGTTACTTTACAAGAACAGACAGGAGGCCAGGAGTGAATATTGTCCAGCAGTGACCTATATTAGTATTATATTAGTATTTCAAGATTGTAGCAGTACATTCCTTCAGTACAGTCCACTTTGATACTTGCTCCTCTCCTCTGATTCCCTGTAATTTGAGCCCAACAAGACCCCTGAGAATCTGTGTCCGTGTCCGAAGCAAGGCACAGGAAAGGTATGAAACTCCTAAATCAATCTCTAACTCCACATTTAATTACCTCCAGCTCCCACACAACCCCACCCCCAACCCCTCCTTGTGTGCAGCAGGAAATGGAATGTGAGGCATTTGCATTGGTTAATACATTTCATAAGCGTAACAACCAGAGCATCATTGTAGATTAACGATTTCCTCAACGCACATCCATCATGGGTTTACAGCCAGCAGACAATGCTCCCGCTCTACACACACACACGTTGACATGCAGAGGTAAAACATAAGCACACACACATTATCAAATAAGTTATGTTAGCATATAGACACTGGCACAGAGAGTTCCCTAGATTTGTGTAGGTGTAACTGTGAGCATTTGGTTTACACAAACACACATAGCAGCCAAGGGTTGCCCATCGCGTGTGACTGCTGTGCAGAAGGCGAGTGCCCAGGGAGGTTTCTTGGATGTTTAACATGCCATCCAACCTGTTTCAGCTCATAATGAGGTGACAGTTGGATTGTTATCAGGGAGCCAAACAAAGGCAGGATTGAGACAGGCTGACACCTCAGTGGGATGCTCATTGACCTGGGATCAGCCCGGCTTTAGGCAAAAAAAAGAATTTTATTTTTAACATAGAGTCATAGAACAAAAACAGCCATATAATACAGTAAAAACCTAAATGTAGTTGATAGACATGTACCAATATGCCCATTTTATCATGTGATAATCTTATATACACAGAATCACAGTGATATTGTTACTGAAATAATATAATGGCAAAGACTGTCATTAAGTTCTGCCACCAATCTTTTAAAACATTTACAACTGACTAATTTTAGCAATTTTATCTAAAATACTTGATACTAAAGTTTCGACACACGTTCCTATTATTTTCTTTCTCTTGCTGTGGTGACTAAACATACCACCTGTACAGGTGCACAACATATGTAAACACCTGCATGCTGCTGTGGCTGGTCCATGGTGAGTGGAGCTCCATTATACTGATGTGATTTCCTTGTTTTTTGTTAGTTTGTTCTTATGTGGAATTAAGTGGAATTCTGTGTAAATGTTGTATTTGGGTCATTTATCGTTTGGTATCATCCTCCAACCTTTTGCTCCAACTTTATGTGTTTTTGAGTTTGTTGTTGAATGGCATGAACCAAAACTGGTGATTTCTGTATCATATTAATTGGATTTAACTCATGACTTTATTGATACTTTTCAATGTTATTTTCCCCAGTGGGATTTACTTGATGATGATTCAAAATGGGGATATAGGCCTGCTTTAATATTCCCTGTGTACCAGTTGCCATTACTCGCGGCTAATGATTTTTCCACTGTCTTCTCAAAATGAACTTGTGGTTGCCTTAAGTTTAAGAGCTTGAGCAAAGTCTATGAAACAATGCGAACACAGATACTCCGAGCAACCCTAGCTCAAATGAGTCATCTCAAACACAAGCTGCAGTCTTGACATTGGAAATAGGGATGTTATAGTCTGAAACAACATGAAGAAGCTCACCCACCTGGCTCAAGCCTCCAGGAACAGCACCGGGCTGTGAGGCGCAGCAGCCACAGTCAGAACTGTAGGTCACGTGACACAATCACTACACAATCACTAAAAAGACTACAATCACTACAAAAGAACCGTCTATAAAACAATGAATACATTCTTCTGGGCGTCTTAAACACTCCAACATGGCTTTCCATTATCATAATTTGAGCCATTAAGTCTAATTGAAAAGTTTCTAGGAGCTCATCTGCACGGGGAGCCAGCTGGAAATCAGCCAGAGAAGGACACTGATGAGCATGCTCTGTGGCCTCAAGGAAACTTTTTTTGGCATATGTGGCCGATGAGCCACTTTCATTGGAATGACTGAGGTGCAATCTTGGAAGACTTCAAATTTCTAAATACATGCATAGTTTGGGTTTACTTTTTCTCACAACAACCATGCCTGACAGGCAAAAAGCAGATTTTCTCTGTGTTGACCCCATGAGGACTTTATCACCTCCACAGGTGCATAAGGACAGTAGTACGTCCAACTAGGTGATGCTCTTTCAACATTTAGACCAGACGAATTTGCACTTGCTTCTAAGAATGGATGGAAGAATGGAAGTCTTTGTCTTGCTATGTGCCTGACAAAAATATGAGAGATTGAAATGTTGCAGAAATTAGTTGTCATTGGTACGTAAAGCAGTGAGTATTCTACTTTTTGCCTTCAGTGTATACGATGGGATTTAAATTGTAATAATAAATATTGAACTGAAGTATAGATGACATTTAAAGCTCCTTTAAAAGTCCCTCAGTAATGTAAATCAGTTAAAACCCCAGCCTCTGTGTGCACAGCAGCAGCAGCAGCAGCAGCAGCAGTGTGGGACTACAGGCTGCAGTTAGGGTTTCACCAGAGAGGCTGTGTGGTCCTCCAGTCTCCTGCTATTAGTTTGTTTACAGAAGTTAAAGCTGCGAGCTGCTGAGTGCCCGGGGCCAGCATTCCAATACAGTGGCTCATACAAGCATGCACAGGCACACTCTGCAACGCTGTTGTCTCTCAATACAATGTACGCAAACCAGCAGCACCGAGCAGCACGCCCAAACTCCCATTACAAGCACTTCTTTTTTCGGTTTCTCTTCTGAAAGAATCCACCCCTCTTCTTCATGCACACAGTTCCTCTTTAGTTGTTTTTTCTTGCCATTTATCCATACCTCAGAAATCCTTTGTTCCTCACTTTGAATATAATCCACACAACAATCTCTTCACGCCACCTAACATAAACACATAATGGCCTCGCTATACTGTACACGGATGGGAAGTGGCGGTCTGGTCTATGAGGTCTATGTGGTCCTGTGAACGGCAGGTAATAGCTGCTGCATGTTGCAATAAACTGTTACACATGTATTTGAATGTACAGGTGAGATGTATCTCGCTGAAATCAACAGTTGATGACAGTTGAACAGATTGATGTGATGACACATGGGTGTTATTAGTTGTGGGCCTGACAGCTACTGTTTTAGTCTGGGGGGGAACAGACAAATATGCAGACATAATTCCTAAATGAGATATACCTGTCTATCCATCTATAGCACGCACTCGTATGTACCTGCATGTCAACGTGAAAAAGAAGGAAGGTAAATTGCTTTTAAATGTGCAACCATAGAAACAAAGCAACAATAAAACTGTACAGCAGTAATTAGTCAGGGTCAAAGGTTATTTAAAGAATGCTGGTTGTATTGAAAAGACTGTATCAACTGCCTCTGGAATAAAATGGCTATCATTTCACATGCTGATAAGAATACCATTTTCATCTCTCAGTCTTTGTCCAACGATTTTAGAAGGTAAACTTTTGAGCTACTTATCAGTACAGGTGTTCCACATGTTGACTCAAAGCCTCGATTTTTGAATAGTTACACACCTGAGTTGGTAATGGACTCGATTTATCTCGTTTAAACAGCTCTGATTGTTGATAGGCATGCATGTTCACACCTAGAAACAAGAAACAACATTGCTCCAAAGCTTATCTGCCATTGTTCTCTTCAACTATAGTCACATATAAACTATTTCCTGCATTGTGTTGTAAAAGATTGGTGGAAACCTGAGTAATCTCTAACCAAATCCTTACCAAAATGCACATACAGTTTCAGTATCAGACTCTTGTGCAATATAACTCTTTGTAGAACATCAAACTTTGTTCAGTTCTTCATGACAGCAAACAAAAAAGTGATCTTTGGAACATTTCTTTACAACCATATCACCAAAGTTGCTCCAGAGCTCTCGACCACATTGCACCAATATTTTACTGTCCATTCAACAACCATAAAGCTGTCATCTAATTAAGGTTAACGTGAATGCTTAGTCATTCACACAAAGCATAAAATTGGACAGTATGCAGACACACCCAGCGCTAATGGCCCCGAACGCCGTTGGCCACAGGTATTGCCGAATTCTCCACAGCTTGGCGAAGGCCCAGGTCCTTGAACACAGAGGATGACCTCAGCTTACAGTCAGAGCACTTCTGTAGTCTGCAGTCACGCCATCCAGAAAAACCCGGAATCAAATCTGTTCGTGGTCCCGCTTCAGTGTCAGATGGCTTTCAATTTGTCTTTTAGAAATAATTACCTGTAACAAGCATTTTAAAGAAGCAGTAATGATCACATGTTGACAGATGATGAAACAGCACTCAGGACCAGGGAATAACCTTTGAAGAATAAATTACACTTTGGCATTTTTATTAGATTATAATGACTTTATTACTGTAATATGGCCGTAAAGTTGTAACATTAACATAATGTCAAAAATGTACACTCATGTGTATTTCCTGAAAGTATAATTAGTACTTACTGAGGATACCTTTTATGTATTAAGAATTAGCAAACTGAAGTTGTAAAAGAGTGTTTCATTAAGGTGTATTAAACACTGTACTTAAGGACTTATTCAAACACAAAATCTAGTCAATGTGTGCTTTTGTTATGCTATATATATATATATATATATTGTCTGAGAGAGATTTGGTGCAAATTTGTTGGCGGGTTTTTGTGTTTAACTCAATTGTTTGTTAATATTTGCCCTTAATTTTGCCGTTTAAAGCTTTACTTTCTTTAATTTGTAGACACCTCAGCAGTCACAGGACTTTTCCTTCAGTTTTTGACAAGATGTTTGAATAATCCTCTTGCTGTACAGTAGACACTGATCTTTCCAGGGTGCATCACTCCTCACCCAACGCATGCTGGAATAACATCCCACAGGAATTTAAAAGGCATCTGTTTGCAGTGATTTGGTCAGTAGGTACATCCTACGTTTGTGTCTCTTTTTAACAAAAACCAAGAGCTGTTTTCCTGTTCGATCTCATATTCACACCCAGATATAGAAGCAGATGCAGAAGCAGAAGATTTGAGTAGTGCTGTCTCATCAGAACTCTACATATAGAAGTTATTATAAGTTATTATCCCCCGTGTGGTAGCTGATGTCACTCAATAAAGAATATTAAAAAAAAATATATAGCTCAGCTGATTGAGAGGCTGCTTTGGAGACAGAAAGGCTGTGGGTTCAGCTTTTAAACTCTCTAAATTTAGAATTTGAACTTACCTAAGCACATTAAGAAAGGCACTTCATGAACTTAAGACATACCAAAAATACACTGCAACTCTGAAATGGGAAAAACATACCTGTAAAAGTTGTACAGACAATATTACAAATATACTTTTAGCATGGAAAATATTTTTCATACCCTTATACTTATCAGATAGTGACACTTTGGCACACTGTATACACAGCAGCATTTAGGCGGCGGTTTAACCTATTCAGTAACGGCACTGCCTTTTTCATAAGGTTCACCACCTAACCCTAAGGCCACACACCCATTATAAGAAATATCTCATTTCCTGATTTACACCTGGATGTCAGTGTGTGTCGTATACACACGCTGGAAGTGCAGTTGAGAACACAGGCTGGCCTATAGATGTAAATGAGCAGGCTGATGAACACTAGTCAGCTAATATTATCATACAAGACGTGCGGTTGCATTAGCGCTGGAAAAAAAGAAGAAATGGATTTTTAAGTGATTTATTGAAGAGACAGATTGGATGTTTTCAACAGATGCTTATTGTCTACAAGAGCTATGCTGTACACTGGCCATTTTTCAATGAATATTTAATCTAAACTAAGGTGTATGGACAGTGTGCAGGAGTTCTTCTCATTGTTTTCAAGTTGTGCCTTTCTTTCTTTCTTTCTTTCTTTCTTTCTTTATGCACCTGTCGCTCATTCGGGTCTTCAGAGATTTTTTTTCCTATGTTTTGCTAACTGAAATTCTGGAAAAACAACATTTTAAAAGTCAGTTTGGCATGTCGACTGGGTCTAAATTATACTGCCTCAACAACCGCTGCTATGGAAAAAATGCCAGGAAGACGATCACTTCAAGATTCCAGCTTTTGTAGAACGGCCACTAGGAGTGAGGAGCACACATGAAATTGATCCAGAATCCAAAAGGGAACTAATTAAAGCTGCAACTTCTACAGAGCGCAGCCTTTAATAACAACAACATTTTCAGCTTGGTCACTGGATGTGTCCTGAGATGCCTTCAGACAGCGACTGGTGAACTCCAAGTCTTGTTGTCAAGCAAAAAAAGATGTTTTCGCTCTTCTCCCGACTGGCTTTGGGTCTCCCGCTACGTCATACGGTTCTTTAATCTGATTGGTTGAAGTTAGCCCGTGATAGACAGACGGTTCATCCAATCACCTGCTAAGTATTTTCCAAACAGTTTCTAAGGGCGACTTCTCAGACAGTTCTGTATAACAAACCATCTGGCGCGTCAGGTTAGAGGCGATGTGGACACCTCCCAAATCTCAACAATGCGTCCTGTGGACCTGAGCGTCAAGCAAGCTGATTGGTTGATCCAACTCCTGATGGGTGGTGGCTTTGTAACGGAAAAGAAAAAACGTATTAATGTTATACTCAAAATCCATACAAGTATAAAAGAGACTATAGGTGCAGCTCGGAGAAGCATGCTAGACCCTGAACTCGTACCACCATAAACAATCACTTGAAAGAGTTTCAAACATAAAATAAATCTGTCGTTACACACAGAAACCTTGTAGCTACAATGAATCCAATAGATTTTGAAACATTCCTAGCAAAAATTCACGCTACAAAACGCAGTGTCAAGCAAGCAGTGATGATTCTGTCCCTCCTGATGAGAAATAAAGAGCAAGAGCAGCTGATACTGGAACTGCAGAATAACTCTTAGATCTACCAGTTTGATTACTGGAAATGCTGAAAGGTTACGTCAAAAATGACCCAAAACAGATAGACACAGCTACTCTGCATGTTGCGTCTTAAAATAATAATAAACCATTTATGGCGGATAACAGTTTCAGAGTTGGATCTTAAAAACAACATTTTCGGAAATAATGGACTGGTGTGCAAAGGCCTTGAGTCAGTACATTATGTACAGCTACGTCACAGTTTGAGCTGTTAATATCCAAAATGCAACAGATCTTTATGACTGACACCTGAACCACATCGTACAATGCTGTGTTTGTGTACAAGCGTGAACAGGATAAACATGATACTGACTGACCACTCTGATGATGCCTTACCAATCCCCTTGGGAGTCCATCTGACTGCATGTTAGTGATACGGCACTATGGATGCGTTGCTTTTCTATGTTATGGGTATAATTTATATAACCGTGTTCACAATACCACACGTAACAGACACCTCAGGAGTCCCTCAGTAGCTGGATTGTGTAACTGTCATGTTCCCAGAGGCTGTCTTTGTTTTAATGTCTCCTGAGAGTGTCTGTGTCTGTATATTGTGTAACACATACCGTCCTGTGAAATAACCATTCCTATTTTTAACACTTTCTCCACAAAACCCAACAGGCATCACGTAACAAAGAAAGGAAACGTTATTTTAGTGTTTTTTAGTGTGTGTATCCAGGAGTGATTCAATGCATTTCAATAAAATCAACGACTCAATGAATAAATATTTGAATCAGTTCATTAATGAGATATTTTTTTATATATGTGTGTTTACTGGTATAAATATGGCAATGGGAGACATGGTGACTAACAAAAAAGAAATCATAAGTGCTTTTTGGACATAAAAATACAAAAATGGGGAGAAATTTTCACCTCTGAGCTGAAATTTTCATGTATAAACTAACTGTTCATGTGTCGTGTTTGCAATGAATTTATTACATTATTACTAGATTGATGTGATTTGTCTAATTTTTGATTCGTTTTTTTTTTAAAGCTTGTTTTAATGATACTAGTAATAAATCTGCTTTACTACAGGGGGGCACTTAAATTTGACAGAAAATCAACAACATCCAAAATAAAGATTTACAACCACAGAGTCCTGCATGAAAACAAGACGGTGGAGGAGCAAACCTGTAAAATGTTGTTTTCAGAAACAAAGTTTTGTTACAGACTGTCAACACTTTCAAGGATTATTATGAACCTTTAGTCTCCAGTGAATCTGACTGTACATGTACGTGACCGCAGGGTGCAAACTTTTTTGTCCGCCGGCCAAATGGCTAGTGAGTGTTCAAATTCTGTCAGCCACTCAACAGATTACCATTGTTGTTTTGGCTGGTGAGTGAAGCAAATCTACCAGCCACTTGCATGTTTTACCAGCATTTGGCTGCTAGCTGGTGCTAATTTTGTGCCCTGTGTGACAGTATTACCTGGTAAAGACTGAGACTGTGTGTGTGTGTGTTTGGTCTCTGGCTGGGTAACCACAGGGCAGGTGAAGTAATGCACGTCAGCGAACCCACGCAGAATGGCGTGTCTGGCAGAGCCAGGTGCTAAAGAGGTGTCGAAAACTCCTCTCTGCTCGTTTTTTACTCCGTCCCTGCCCTCCAGCTTTTCTGCTTCTCTGTTTACCTCCACCTGGTTCAATTTTCAACCTCCATGAGAGAGAGAGAGAGACCCTGTCACTACAATACATATCTGTTCCACTCAAATACTGTATTGTGAAATATTGTACTTTTTACTCCACTACACTTATCTGACAGATTTACATTCAAGATTAGACAAGCGTTTATAACACGGCTTTCTTTATTTATTTCTTACTGTTATTTTTGCCTTATTTTGTTTCTTTCTTTCCGTCATCAGCTGATCTGAATGCAGAAAAATCCCAGTTTATTGTACTTTTAATCAATTAAAATGTTGAGCAGGAGTATTACATGTACTGCTGTATTCAGTGGTGGAAAAAGAGATCCTTCTGAGTCCTTTACTAAAGTTAAAGTACCACAATTTAAGCTCAAATGAATAGCTGATTAACTGAATACTAAAACATTTTGATAATCAATTGATTGATTGAATATTTGCTGCTTTTCTCTGGCTTCTATGACAGAAATTGAAAATCTTTGGTCTTTGTTTATTTCTCAGACAGTCAAGTACACAGTACCTTAAAATAGAAAAACTGATTTAGAGTACTTGTTGTACGTAGTTACATGTAGCCACTGGGAGGATTTCTCCACAGTAATCTTGCTTTTACTTGGAAAATAGGACTTATTCCAAAACTGATTAGGTTATATTAGGACACATAAACACAATATTTCTTATTTTTCATTGCTGACCCTCCTGTCCTTCCTTCTCTGCTCTTTATTGACCTCCACACTCCACGCACACTCTGAGCCTGAGGGTAAAAGGTGAACCTGCTGAACTACCTGCTGAACTACTAACTAAATAACATGGAACTTGGCTGGGACGACGTGTTCTCTCGTACCGTCTCTCTCCGTCTGTCAGTATGAGGTTTTCACACTCCAGATGCCCTCAGACACACCTAATATCTCTACAATGTAAAACACCCTCATACAAGAGTGGCTCTCATGGTTCACCTGCAGGACAGGGGAGCTGTGAACTTCTGGTCCTGGGTCGATCAGTCAAGAAAGGGGGGAGATCAGGGCACCAAAACCAACATGTACCTCCACTTCACCTGCAAGTGTTTGAGTGACTGGGCAAACAGAGGCTGCAGGAAACTCCCACAGCTTATATGAAGTGTATCTGCAGTCATTACTCAGGCCTATCTGCTGCTGCTAACACAAGAGGGCTGACCTTAGCTGTTGTTAGTGGGAGAATGTGCATGTGTTCATATTATTATATCACTGAATCCAGTCACGAAAGGATTGTTTGCGCAGATAAACAGCCTTCTTGTTTGATATCTCACTCTCGGCAGTCCAGAAAGCACCTGAACACATGCAGCTAACTGTTAACCGAGAGACACACAAATACCTGCTGGTTTTGGGAATACATGACAAGCTACATGCCACTCAAAGACCTGCCTCTTATTGTGAGAGGTAATAAAGCCTTGCATATGCAGAGCGGGGATGTCAAGCACCCTCATTGTGTTTGCTATACAGATGCATTCAAAGCAGCGAGCCGCTGAAGAACAGGCCTGCTGTAGATTAGACGCCGTTACAGCGACCCTTGCGGCTAATCCTTGCACGCACGCCACCGAGAATGTTCCACTCCCAAGACACAGGCTTGGATTAAAGCTGGGAGTTATCGACATGTGCAGCACACACACAAAGAGAGCGGCATTAACATAGAGAACGACACGAGCTGCTCTCCTTTGTGAGGGGCGGATGAAGCCGAGCCCCCACTTCTGCATAAACAGAAGTCACCGGCGAAGGAGCAGCGAGAGGGGAAGCAGACAACAGCGATGACAAGGAGTCAAATTTGTCCTCCAAACTCCAAACCCCCTACACACCGCTGAGCCATATTAAAATGACAAAGGCTGGAAACTTGCGCTTTATGTTATTGTCGTGATGCACCCTCATAAACTCGGAAAAACATCCTTTCATATAGCACAATATGACTTTCCCAATTTCCCCATGGGGATCATTAAAGTTTCATCCTTATAATGACTGAGTGCATTGTTGTGCTCCAACAACAAAAACTACTATTTGCAGTTGTGTACACTCTGCATGTGCTAAATATTAGAAGCTTCTTGTTGATATTAAGTTGCAGCATCTTTTATATGATCCAAATGTCGTGTTTCAAAGCTTAAAAACCCTTTATCCTCATGTCCTCCTTAGTGGCTGGTTAGTTGGTTCCCCCACATTACAAAATGGTATTTTCTCATTTACTTATATAAAGCGTTAGTGTTATCTCTGTCCAGCTTTTGAGATATCTGCCACTAAGATTTCTGCAACCACCCCAATACAATGGAGATAAGTGTCATTTTGTTTTTGGTGCTCCCAAATTTGCATTAAAAAACAGCAGCAGTATCCCCATTACAACGCGTTCACACAGGGACACGTCACTCAGAAGAAAGGCTTTTGATCTCAGTGTATTTCAGTGAGAGTTCGACTTGTACGGTTATGGCGGGGCAGGGCCGCGTAGTGATGCAGCCACATATTTTTGTTGGTGAAAAAAATGATTAAAATGATTAAACTTCAGGGAAGACGTCCTGCAACTCCTGTCAAACCAAAAGATGGTGACTAATGAGCAACAAATTGGGCCTTAAAGTGCAGTCACCCTAACACCAGATTATGCGAATATCATCTTAATCTCCTGTTCACATTAATTGAAGCTTGTGTTTGATGAATTCAAGGACACGTTTTCTTGTTCGACTCCAACCTGTGAATTTGCATGACCACCCAGGAGACACAATGAACAATAAATCAAACAAATCAAATGCAATTCAAAATGCTTTACAAGCGATTGACAAAACGTAGGATGTTAAAAATGGATTTAGAGACCAATGCACACCAAAACAACCAAAAAAGCCTAAAAGATAATACAAACAATAAAAATAGCCTGTACACAGTTTGTGATCAATCTACTCAATATATATATTTATCACCCACATCTGAATCAGGACACTACATCTTTCTAGGGGCTGAGTGGGGGCAGTTTTTATTGGAACTTAAAGGAACCCTGTGGAGTTTTTGACCACTAGTAGTGCTACGGAGCAAGTAGGTCCCTGTTTTGTTTGTACGATGCAGGCGCACGAGGATGTGGGTGAGGCAACACGCAGTTCTGCCTCTCTGGTTTCACGCTGTTCCACTGATTGACAGTTGGTGGCAGTGACGCTAGAAGAGGTCCAGCAATGCGTCAAGAAAAGAAAGGAAGAAGATGTTCAACAACATTCTAGTGAGAAACACTGAAAATAAACAGGACTTTTGTTTGTTTACCAGAAAACTCCACTCCTTTAAGAGTTAGAGATCCCTATGAAATCTGTTGACAGCGTATTCTGTAGAGTATCCAGAGTAACAAGGACACTGAAAGACATGTTGCTGTTCATTTTTTTAAATGTAATTTTTCAATGCTGTGAGCACCACAAACAAAATCCCATTCTCTTCCACTTTATTGGGATGAAGGCTGAAATTTCAGATATGTAGCAAAAAAACAAAAGAGGAAAAATAAACCTACATGGCTATCTATCTACATGACTAGACACCGCTTTAGGTAAGTGAGACTGGGTTTTTTTTTTTGTAATTTGAGTGAACTGACCCTTTCCCCCTGACCGCCAACCTTACAGTAGCCTCGGCTCTCTACGTCCAGTCACACGGCAGCCTGTCACAGGCAGCACCAGGCCGACAGATGGAGTGTACATTATGAGTGTGTGCAACCAATTAATCACCCGCCCATGTTTGTGTTGAGCTCCTGAGGCTCAGAAGAGTTCCAGAGTTTGGTGACTCATAAAGCTTGGCTGCAGCTGGATGCTTACAATGTGTTTTCTTCTCCTGCTCAGGCGTTCATATTCAATATCTGGCCAGGCATTGTGAAACCTGGGAGTATCCCAGCTTCATTAATCCACCACCCAGACAACAGCGTGGAAAGACAAATGTTTGAAACACTTGTGTTAGTCAACTAACTGACTACAGGATCTGATTGACTCATTGTTGTTAGCAGTATCATAACAGCTTGACAAGAGGTGAAACGAAAGCTCTAGGCCCCTCAAATGCCAGCACAGCACCCAGTACCTCGACCCTGACGCATGTCAAAAAATAACAAAAAAGTGAAAATTTACCAAAGGCAATTCAAGATGATGAACAGAAGTTTTTCCACTGTATAATCAAAAGTTGCATAGATTATTTTCACACAGCCACATCTTAAAAAACCAAGCAGCTCTCCCTCTATAATATGCATCAACAGAAATCTACTTGCTTCACACTGCTTGTTTTTTACAGTATGAAACAGCCCCCATCCATTAACGCAGTATAACTTGTCAAGTGACGAAGAGTAAATGATACATAACATGAAGATGAAAACACCAAACACTGAACTTATGATCTCCAGGAACTAAACTCAGGAGCTCAATGTAAAATAAAAATATTGTGTAAAGATTAGGCAAAACAGAAAGTGAACGTGGTTGGTGTCATGTTTACTGCCAACAGCTAATGTTGGTTTCTTTTGATCATGACAGCAACATCTTCCTTAACTATGCTGGCAAACTCTTTCTAACCTTAACCAAAAGTAGTTTGACCTTAAAAACACTCACAGTTAAAAAGAAGACATAAATAAATAGTTAAATATCTAGGCCCGTTAACCATCTTTTTCCCGGCACTTTCAACTGCATGTCATGGTCATCATCAGCGGAGGGAGTTTGCTCAGTTGTCATCATGTGACATAACAGTTGGTCGTATATGGAGGGCAGATTGTATTATGCAGTATTATGTTTGCAAGTGCCTTAGCTAACTACAGTAGCTTAGCATGAGAAGGGACACAGATAGACTGACAATATACCTTTTCCTCTCTGGTAGACAGAGGGTGATAAAAGAATCCTTTGACATGCTGAAATCTAATGTTTTTAGCCGGCTACAGGCATTTTGTTAGCTTTTCAGCCCTTGGTTGCATATTGTGGTGCTGATTGTTTTCCCCTCTGGTGAGTGTGGTTTTCAGAGTGTGACGCGTCTCTCTGTGTCTATGGGTCATGTTAAACCAGTCAGCGAGTTTCAGTACTGTGAACTCCACCCTCATAGTTCCTGGGTCATCTGAACCAAAACTGGTCCCTGCGGGTAAAAATGCAGGCAACATGCCTGAGTTCCTAAAAAAAAAAAAGTTCCTGTAAAAGTTAATGCAGTGAAAAAAGGGCCATGTAACTGTAATTTACTCTGAGGTGCTGAAAGCGTGTAACAAAGACTGAAATCTTGCTGGCCGTGTTCGTCACACCTCGTGTAATAAAGCAGCTGCTGAGGGGACAATAGGGCTACATCCACACAAGTATGTTTTAACATGAAAAGGATCTCCGTACACACAAGCATTTTATCACCGTTTCAGATATAATCTCTGTCCATACTACACGCCTGAAAATGCATATCACATGACCATTCACGTACACTGGGCATGCGCAGGAAGCAGACTGTCCACTGTGCGTTGGTTGCTTAGTTAGTTGCAGTTAGTTGTTATAAAACACCGGAGTAGTGTGGACGCTAGGTGTAAACGTAGCAAAAGGTTTAAAACAAAAACAAAAACGTATTAGTGTGGATGTAGCCTAGGAACCACATGCTCTGGTTGCTTGAATCATCCTCCGAATGTCTGTCCTGCTGCTAATCTCTAGCAACAAAGCTTGTGAATTAATTTTGCAGTCCCGTTCTGTTGCTCAAGTTGTTTTGTTTACATTTTTGTGATGTTTCATAATAGCCCAGTTTTCTTGGGATGTGCGAGGAGGCCAACACACACACACACACACACACACACACACACACACACACACACACACACACACACACACTACAGACAGTTTTGCAACTGTTGAAGAGGATTTGACCCTTTGAGCTGTCACCTCTGACAGACTCTAACCTTCTCACGGATGCATCACAATATAAAAACAAGTGCTGCCATTCTCAATAGGCAAAATGAACTATTACTATTACTATTATATATATATACTATATATATATTGTATATATATATACTGTATATATATATAACTATTATATACTATTCAGTCATTAATACATGACAATAATTTGATTTAAGAGTGACATATACAACAGCACTTTGCATCAGTGAATCACATGATAGTGAGCTACACCTCAGGTGATTCACATCCGACTACAATTTGTATTAAACCTCAACCACACCTTGATTAACCAAGTTTGTTTAAGTTGCATTAACTTAATCATTAGCTAACCTTTTAATGCTGCAAAACAGGTGGATATGTCACGTCCATTCTCACCTGTTGTCATTACATAAACCAATTTGTGGTTTTTGGAAAATAGGACTGCATAGCTGTAAAATTAATTTGATTTTAGTGATTTTTCTTTTTCAGTTTTACTAGCTGTGCTATTTCACCACAGTTCTGATGCTTTTGCAATTGGCTTATTAGCATTTAATACATATTTATCAGCATCCAAATGTGTTTCCCTGCATACTGACCTTTGGCAAAACACAAAAAAGACAGTAGTTATGCAGTGAATGCTCTCAATCAATCTGCTGGCACAGAGCTACTGCGGAAATTAAGGTCAAATACAATATGAAAAAAAAAAAACTTATGTAAGAAATTATGGAACATTTCAAACCACTAAATGTGACCTGTGTTTCTGTGTATTGTTGAACTTTTGGCTGCAGACTCTGCTGTTGTAAAATAGTATCACATATTTTTGATAAAGTGGTGAACTTTGCCACATGCTAATTCATTTACAGACAGTCATTAAAACCATTTGTCATCCATAATCAATAACGTTGACACATATCATGACCACACAGTCTATATACATGATTGTTTTACTGTAAAACACATAGATATAGATTATCTAATTTTTTCCTTGCATTTGATCTGAAACATTGTCTGCAAACAAAATAGTCATGTTCTTACCTTTCTAATCATTTATAGGAAAAAAGGGTACAAAAATAACACATCAGGGAACATTTCTGCTGTATGTTACACTCAATGTTACTACAACATCGCCAGTAAACCTCAATATAAATCAATACCAGCTTCACTTTAAGCTTATCAGACCCGGTAGCTGTGTATGTGTGTGCCACGGCTTTACAGAGTCGATCCTCTGCTGCCTGGCTCCCATTATGGATTGGTTAACAAGCACAGGGCAGCTTTTGGCCCTTTGTGTTAACAAAGAAACAGATGACCAGCAGGCTCGGGCCAACACAGTGGCAACACACCCGAGGAGGGGAAGAATTGCTCAATCGGCTGATAATGCAGCTCATGCTATCTGCTGTTGATTGCTTTATAGCTGGGTAATCCAGGAACAGTTTGTTTTGGAGCTTAGGTGATCAAATATGGCAGAGTGTCACTGCAGCGATACGTGTTTATTTTATAATTTCTTTACAAGAGCATGAATCCTCGTTGTGTATTGATCTTGTTATCTGTGCAAATGGAAATTGATGGCAGAGGTTAATGAATAATAAAGATTGTTAAAGATCGTCTGTGCCGTATCTGCTCCTGAAATGATATGCACATCCTAACAGCAATGAAGGACTCCAGTAACAGTCTACATCTTTCAACACAAGTCGATCATCCTGTAGTGTCGCTTCACAAAAAAACATCCTGGATTCACTCTATACTCATCTATAGAAAGGATGATGCATTACAGGCTGTGATATGGCAGTTCATGTAATAGGCCACATCCTGGTCTTAATTGTGTTGCCGTGTGAAGTGGGTCATGTCTACCGGTGTATCCCATACCCAGTAAGCGCTGTCCCCAGAGAGCTTTGATGCCTATTATCTGGAGCAGAGAAAAGAAATCAAAGCAGAGCTCATAAGTGAGAAGTGAGAGTACAGTGTGTTCAGTAAATCCCTCTTGCTCTGCCGGATTGGGTTGCACCAGGTATTCGTAAATCCTGAAAGTTATACTTTATTGATCCCTGTAGGGAAATTCATCATCATCTATCCATTTAACCCATCCTAAGTGTAAGGAGCAGTGGGCAGCCACTGTGCAGCGCCCGGACACCAGTGCCTTGGTCGAGGGCACTGACAGAAGAATTAAAGGGAAACTCCTAAAAAAAGGGAAACTAAAAGATTAATACTTACCAAAAGTTTTGGAATTGGTCCAATAGATCGCCTCCGCCGGCGTCCTCGAATGGGCTGCAATGGCGGCAACGTAATCCTTGCAAGCAATTGCGCCCGTGAAAAGTACGTCCACTATATATAACTACTCCGATTGTTATTCGAAGTGTCTGGCAGCATTATGGAAAGGATCCCTACAGAGACAGACCTTTTTGTTAAAGAGTAAGATCCTTTCGTCTTCCTGCAACAACTCAACCTCTTGCGTAATTTCAGAGCGAGGCTTCTGTTTCTGGTTAAACAAAACAGATCTTACTTTTTAACAAATGGTCTGTCTCTGTAGGGATCCTTTCCATAATGCTGCCAGACACTTCAAATAACAGTCTGAGCCTGTCAGTGGCAAAAACAAACACTTTTAGTGGACATACTTTTCACGGGTGAAGTTGTCCCAAAGGATTACATTGCAGCCGTTGCAGCCCATTCGCGGATGCCAGCAGAGGCGATCTACTGTACCAGTTCCAAAACCTTTGGTATGTATTAGTCATTTTGACCCCAAAATATGTTTCTCTATAACCTAACTTACATGTTTTGATGGTGGGGGAAACCAGTACACCCGGAGGAAACCCACACAAACACGGAGAGAGCATGCAAACTCCACACAGAAAGGCCCTGCCCCAGCCGGGGGACGAACCCAGGACCTTCTTACTGTGAGGCAACAGTACTAACAGTTCTAGACAGGGCTCAAGATTTCACTTGGTAAATGTCAGCTCTGTCAAACAAAGGTCAAACATGTGGGTCATATAGTGTCAGCTGAGGGTATCGCAGCAGACCCAGCAAAGATCGAGCCCAAGCCCACTAACCTGAAGACCTTGCGATCCTTTTTAGGATTTTGTGGGTATTAACGGCGATTTATCCACAACTATTCATCGGTTGCCTGTCCCTTGACTGACCTCACTAAAGGATATGCCCCCACCCAGCAGGAGAGAAAACCGCTGCTGGACGCTAACCCCTAACCCACTTCGAGCAAGGTGGAATACTTTTCAATGTATTATCATGAGCTGTAACTTCCAAATATACCAGTTTTAGGGGTAAATGTAGGTATCACTTTGTTTTATTTATATCTGCATACAAGCAGAAATATGTCATTAAGAGTTAGTAGTTAGTTCACGCAGTTTAAAATGAGTGGGAAATATCCAATTAAGCTAACTTAACCAACATTATTTGGTGGCTTTTCTTTACATTGTTATCAAACAGCATTTTGATCAAATGTCAAGTCAGATATGTTAGATTTATTTTCCATGTTTCATGTGAACAGGTCATACTGTATATTAGCAAGCTAACGTTTTGTCAGTTCAGCTACGCCTGGTGTAAATATTGAGTAACAACTACTCGCTACATAAGAACTGGTTTGTGTGGTGCAACCCATTTGAATTTAGTGATGCATACATCTTCCCTCAGTAGAGACTTTTTTAACTTTTTAACAGTTTTAACTGTAACTAGGCAAAGTCTGACAGATGCAAAAGAAATATTCTGATCACTGCAGAGCTTCCTGCTTTCCAAAAGCAAACCTGACATGGCAAAAAAGAGTGCATCGCAGTGCTTTTAGTGTGTCTCTTCTTTTCTTGGACCTACAGTAATGAGCCACACAGTGCGGGACTATGTGCCAAATGGGTGGCCTGGGGCAAGGAACACCAAGAAACCATCAAGTTTGGTGGTTTGAGAGCGAGCAGGGGAAGCGATTGGTTTGGTTTACATTGAAATTAAGGCAGAGAAATGAGAAACTGCTGTTTACATTTTAGGTGGACTGTTCTCTGTATTTCCATCCACACCCAGGGAAAACCTAAGTCAAGGAGTTATGAAAAATGCATCTTGTAATTGAACATGTGAAATGTGAAACAGAGCTTCGCCTCGCTTTAGTTTACAACTCAAAATGCAGGCATTATAGATTTGCTCAGGGTTATTATGGCATTCAGTCACCGGCGCATGTGGACTCTCTAAAAGGTTTCCTGCAATGTAACGTATATGTACAGTAAATAACCATAAATACAGTATTGAAACTCACGGTAGTACCATGGTTACCATGATAAGACCACAGCATTGTTTAATGGGGGATAGTGATTGAGAAAGTATTTGTTGTTGTACAAAAGGAATTTATGAAATGAACGGACACATTAAAGATTTTATTTCTAAAATGACTACACCACTGTTTTGTATCTCTGTAATTACAAATCAAGAATACTTACACATTATAGCTAGTAAATGCATAGAGATTCAGATTTTTTTTAATCACTTGATGCATATATACGTATATCATGGTGAAGATCTGCATTGTTTTTTCTCAAATGTATTATTATGTTGCATGATAATTTAGCTATAAATGTTGTAAAAATGTGCACCACATCACTTGATATGATGGAGATATGATAATCTGCCTCTTACAAAAATGTGATGGATTATACAACACAAACAAGTTTCAAGAGATATTAATAAGTATGGAAGTTAATGGCCGCCAAGAACTTATGACAAATACATTTGAAAATCTAAAAATCTGATTTAAAGAAATGGCTGGCTTTAAAGTAACATACAGATAAAGAAGAAAAGTGTAAAACAGAGCGCCTTGGTAGCGCCCCCCCCACCCATTTCCTGTCTGCCTCTTCACTAAAGCTGTCCAATAAATGGCGAAAAATGCCCAAAAATCATCTTAAAAAGAAAAGTGTAAAACAAGCAAAATCACTGGTGTGACATGAGTCTGATTGTGAGGTAGAGTCAAAAATCTTACATCTGCATGACATACACATATGAATATTTAAATGAATTTTCCATGATTTACTGACTGATAAACATCACATGGACTGATTTGGGGATTTGTAGGTCAAAAGACGTCTAGGTGATTAGGTTACAAAGTGAAAGTTCTTCCTCATATGTCTAGAGTAGCATTTTGTTCGCTATATCAGCATGCAAATAGCGCTTGCTTAAAACTGAAACAATAGTAATACCGTACGTAACCATCCACCCATTAGCTGGAGCCAATCCCAGCTGACATTGGGCGAGAGGCGGGGTTTTGCCTGGTTTTATCCAAAGACATCTCAGTGTCTTTTAACCTACAAATCACCCAACAAGTGTTTACTAGAGAGTTTGCCTGAGCTGGCGTTTATTTTTGGCAACCAGCTCAGATTTAATGATCACTCTGAGTGTGAAGTAAAGAGTCGACACCATATATTCACACAAACCACATGAAACAAAGACATAAATGTCCATTGTCCCGGCATATTCCTCATAGGTGTGACTCGGTCTCTGTGACAAAATGACCACAGGGCGTTGTGTGCTCTCAAAGGGGATTATTACGCAATGACACAGCAGGCCAATGGGGGGCACAGATCCCACCTTCTAGAAACTGTAAACCGTCATCTAATCACTAACAACGGAACAAGGACAAGGTAGATTGGACTCACGTGTAATCTGCTGCTGTAGACGTCTTCTGTACATGTCAGTCTGGTGGTGAAACTGTCCCCTGAGGATTTCACTGTCAGTCATGTGCTCAGCTACAGTGGGGAAAGCAGGTCAAGAGAAATTTGAGGGGGAACACAAGTGTTTCTCACCACAGACCACATTACTAAAGTAACAAAAGTATCTTAAATTTCATGTTTTAGGCCACTTACCACAAATCCCATTTTGTACATTGCTAGTGACCATTTTTCCAAAGCGTACCACAGTGTTTTATAAAATTGGGGCTCCAGACTGCGACCATTAGTAAGCATTTTGCAGCCAATTTTGGAGACAGTGCTCCTACATTTTATAACTAGAGGCACCAGTGCAACAAAATAATCTTTTTTGGTTTGTTTTTTAAAATCATCATTCATTCAGACCCTCCTGTGGCACTACAGTCGCCAATTTCTGATGCTATTTGCTATTACTCGTGACAATGCAACCAATCAGATAGTGCTGTGGGCGGGACATTGAGCGAGACTACAGAGTGGTGAGTACAGCCAGAGGCAGCTGCATCAGAGCCAAAGTAGCACATTTTTAAATTCATTTATTTTATCAGCAATCAGATAAGAAAAATAAAACAATTCAGACTTTTTCCTTTAAAAGAAAACGTCACATTGTTATTCCCCTAAATTGTCTATTTATTACCAAAGCATTTATCAGTAATAAAGTTGAATATGTCGTGTTGCAGGTCGATTTAAGTGGTGCTCCTAAATTTTGTGCTGGTGTTCCTAAACTTTCAGTAAGGAGCACCAGTGTTACTCGTGGAAAAAGTTAGTCTGGAGCCCTGAAAATGTCAGCGTGTTCTTCCCACAGTACCATCCAGGCAGCCATTGGCTTTCATTCATTTCTAAACTCTCTTGAAACTGATATAACTGATATAAAAGTGAACATCATGTCTGCTTTTATTTTTGTCAAATGTAATTATTGTATACATTTGGGTATCTATATAAATGTCAGTGACATCTTTTATTTACATGTATACAGATTTATACATTGTATATTTCAAATTTCTGATTGGTTAAAATGTACAGTGTCTTAGTACAAGAATGTCACTGTATGTATATGTATAGGTTTCTTGTTCTGTGGTGCAGTGCAGAGTTTTTAGATTAATTTGCTCTTTGAATTGGGTTATTTCACAACAACAATGACGCTTCAACTATAAATCTAGACTACTCAAGTCTCTGCAAATACATTTTATTACTGAAATGAAATCAATGCCTTGACAGAGGGGGAAAAAAGCTGTAAACACTGCAACATGTTTAATTGCCAGCAGTAAAGTAGAGCATGCATGGTTTGCAGTAAACATGGAAAAACACTGATAAAAATGTTGAAATAATCACTTCCTCACAACAGAGTCTGGTGAGTCAGAGGCAAAATAACTGATGTTTTTCTTTCCTTCCTTTCTAATAATGGCAAAACTATGGCCCGTCCTGTTTTTCACCGTAGCAAAAATCTGAAAGAATGCACGAATGAGTTTAGAGTCAGTATGAACATAAGGTCTGCAGCATTATGTCATTATGGTGAAATCTATCAATCTATTATGTTGTCCACAAACTATTAAAAACACATCAGTGAGCCTCTCTGTTGGGTCCCTCATCACCATGAACACACACACTTAGGTTTATTTTGTGTCAATCTCACATACACTGTCCTTCTGCCATACTAGCACATCAAATGTGTATTAATCCTCCGCTGAAAATAGTCCCCAACAAATGCACTGTTTACTTACCAGCTGTTATTAATGAGACTATATATGTGTGAGCCATTTTTTAAGATGTATGACTTCAATAGAAACGATGTGTTTGAGTGCCACAGACAGGCCAGGGAAGTCAGAAGGTATTGAGAAATGGACACACGCATTATTGGCTTTTGTGTCTGGGATGATGTCTTTGGGACAAAAAGAAAAATATAGAATAATGCCAGCCTTATCCTGCAAAGTACATTATTCCTTTCTGAAGTAGATTAGCTAATTATATATTGGAGCACCTTGCTGCTTACATTATATGTGTCTTGCTGCAACAACTTCTTCATACTTTAAAACACTAAGCTCATATTAGCACAAACCACTACGAACAGTGTTAACATAGCAATGTTTGCTAAAGCAGATTATCTTGACTTGACTTAATAGGTGGTTCTGTTTAATATACAGCATCACATGAACACCACTTTAACCAGAAATGAGTTTTGAATGAGAAGTCATGGGGCTTTTCTAGCAAACAGTGACATCCAAGCATGCAGCGCTGTAGGTGTGCACGTACATGCAACCTCGGATGACGGTGTCAAACTATCAAGGTGTTGAGTGTACATCGACGGATGGCACGCAAGTTTATTTATATATATCATTTGTCTACCTCTCTGTAATTTCTTTGTGTTGTACGTGGTTGCGTACGTAAGTGTGCGTATGTGTGTATTTATGCGTGTGTGTGTGTGAAAACCCAGGTATGCTCTGCCACCTCTAATTAACTTGGTGGAGATGTGTATGACTCAGCAGCAGTTGACAGCATAATCGCCCTGTGGCTCACCTGTTTATTTGCGCAAACTCACACTCACGCATACACATGCTGGCTGCTAAGCACACTCACACACACATAGTGGTAGGCTGGCGAACCCTTTGTGAACCCCTGGGAGAGTTCTCACTCTGCATCAGGGTGAAACTCTGAGTCCTCCATGGCAAATAAACGCAACTATAAAACACAGGCATGCCATAACCCATCACTGAATGCCAGCCGAGGTGCACTCTTGCCAACGTCAGTGTGTGTGTGTGTGTTTGTCTGCCTGTCTGATGTAACCTGGCAGCTCAGGTGCAAACAGAGGGCAACATGCTGTTTAGAGGTGGCAACATCCAACCACAGGGACGCAAGGAAATTAACTTCAGGGAAATTAAGCAGCAGCTATTTAAGTGAAACAAAACATAAACAGACACAAACACCTTGGTTTCACAAAACAGGAAATTTATTTTAATTTCCGTGCATGTCGCTTTTTCAATTAACCTGACTCTCAGTGTATTAGCACACATTAATGACTTCCCACAACTGTACCAGGTGAGTTCAGGGCTTAAAGGAAAATTCTGCTTTTTTTTTTTTCACAACCTCAAGCTTACTTCAATCATACTGTCCATTGCTGCTTTAGTCATGATAACATGTTACTCACCTGAGGGGGTTGGCACCACTAGCAACGGCTTATATGGTTAATTAGCAGAAGAAACAAGAGTGACCAGACAATCAGATGAAATGGTTTTTAAAGTGAAACTGAAGGCAAACGTCTGTTCCTCATGTCTAAGCCCTGACCCAGGACCCAAGTCAGAACTAGGTCTCTTTTTTTTTTTTTTTTGAAATGAATTGATCCATTTTGGAGTCCAGTAAGTTTTCCACGGATCAGTTTTGAATCAGATCCTAAATTTAGGACCAGTGTAGACCTCTAATCCAAAGTGTCCACTACAGTATAATCACACTGTAAAACAGTGTACACTCACTGCTATGTGACTGCTGTGGTACGGCAGGTTAAAGCTGAACCAAAAGTACCTCAGCAACATCTAATGGATGTTTACAAAGGACAGTTTATGTATTATCTCTTATGTACATTCAGTTTTGTTTTCATTTCCAAATAACTGGTTTATATAGGTAAACTGGGGACTTGTTTTAAACCTGTCTGACCACTTGTATTGTTTGTCCTGATGGTGACACAACTGGAAGTACATTCACATCAGACGATTCTGTTTAATGACCTCTATCCAAGGTCAATAATGTTCAATGGCAATGAAGGAAGTAGTGTGCCATTTATGCAGTGTGGAAAAAGTTGTTGTTGTACAATATACAGTAGGTGTTAGCATGAATCTAGAGTAAACCTGGAAAAGAAGTGTTTTCAGGGGAGAAAATGCCAAATTCTGAAATTTCAGTTAATGATGCAGTGTGTCTGTAATAGCATGAAACTGATTGTCTATCTGAGACTGTAGCACGTCGACTATCATATAATACTTTTCTTGGTTAAAAAGACAAGATAGCTAGTTACTTCTGCTCGGCTCTGAAGTGGAAACCAAAGGCTAAAAGTTTTGGGTGTAGAAAAAAAAATGAAGGATACACATATGCACATACACTACCATATATGTACACAAATATATACAAAACCACATATACATAGGCCCACAGATATGTACACACAATGCCAGTCTAAAGCCTTAACACAAGTTATATTTAGTGCATCTAACGACGTATGTGAAACAGGTATGCATGCATGTGCACAATGCTTCCACTCAGATATAATGAACATGAACAACATATTCTCTCTTATACACAAATTGTATCTTATGTGGTATGAACAGTAATTTGATTAGCTTCCCCTCTTTAATTTTTTTCTGATATATTTAAGTTTTTAATCTCAATTATTGTGACTGCTACAGTATATGAACAAGAAAAAACTGAATGAAATATCTATATATTTCTACAGAAGCCCTCTGCTATTATCTATCTCCTGTCTAGTCCTTTGCCTCTATAAGAAAGCTCATAACACCTGCTATACATCAGCCACCTCCTTCACACATAGTGTCTGGATTTTTGACCCAATAGTCCCTGAAACTGTAAACCAGGAATTAAAAGTCAAGGACTCTGAGACTTTAGTGCATTCATGTTTGTATTTATGCATCTCTACAACTGTGATGATAAGTCAAATTAAACTGATTAGTGATTAAAATGTGATGGCTTTACTTGAGATGTAATTCTGTTATTTTGCAGGTGACGGGACAACAATACATTTGGAACTATAGCATAAAAAGTCAAATTTGACCCAGGTTCCTCCGGTCAAAGTGCAGGTAAAGTACCTGAATATTTCAAACACTTCTTGGGAAAGTTCAAAAGGTCTTTTGGGTTTCTGTTGCATTTGCAGACTGTTGTTTTACAAGCAGGAATAACACACAGGAACACTGACATAACAACAGACAGGTGAAACAGACTCGAAATTTCCAAACGCGGTTCATGACCTCCACTGGCATGCTGCAACAATCACAGCCTTGTCATACTTTACCCTGCATCCTTTAACCTAACCTTTGAAAAATAACAAGTTATCATGTGTCAGAAAGCACCATCCGCTCTGCCAAGCTCTGGTGAAGGTTGTGAATTTAAAGAGATGCAGGTGGTGGCACAAAAGATCTTAGAAGCTGAGTGAGGGGATGTGGAGGAGAGGCAACTACAAAGTTTGCCACTCTTATTGTTAAAATCTTCCACTAATCCCATCAAAAGGAGCAGAAAAGGCTCTGGTGTAATCTGTAAATAAATGATCACCAAAAAGTTGATTAGTGTATGAAGTGCTGCCAAAAAAGAACAGAGAAGAAGATTAGCACATACAGAGACAACTTCTAAAGGGAAAGGGAGGAACAATTTCCAGTAAACAATTTCATTTTTAGTTTGGTTGAAAAGTTTCTTATACGTCTGGGTTTCATTTAAACAATATTTAAATTCCAATATGCGGATAAGCGGAAGAAAATGGATGGATGGACGGACATGGATGGTAACACATGTAAGTAAACAACCTCACAATGTCAACAACAAAACAATCCGTTTTTTTTAAGTGGAGCCATTTAAACTTGAGAAAATCATAAAAATGTGGATGTTTTTTGTGCTGAATCACCACTCATCGTGCTGATCATGTATAGGTAAGGAGGTATAAGTAGGAAGGTCACGTCCATGACTCAAATAAGTTCAACACAAACTCACACTGGTAGTGTGTAACCTGCGTTGCTCAGGTGTGCTGCACAAACATCACAGTGGTTTAATCCTCCCACACACGCTGTGATGGCAAGATGGAGGGAGAGATTTCTGAAGATAAATGAACGGACAATCTATACGCAGGCGCTTATCAGATACAATCAGATGGAAGCAGTGTGTAATAGTCTCTAATGAATCGAACTAAATCAAATTAACCGCAGGGCTCGTACAGATCAGCCCACACAACAATGAAACCTGTTTGTTTAAGCGTAATGTGGGAGGTGATAACTCCGGGGTTGCTGCCTTGGAAACAAAATAATTTAAACTCTGCGTTGTGCAATGCCTCGACTCTGCATCGAGATCTATGATTTAAGGTGAGGGATCACCCATGCCAAAATCATCAAACAATTTTATGACTAAAAATGGAGCCGGGATGAGGAGAGAACCTGCTTATGCACACAGAAACTCTGCATCTTGTACAAATACACCTGGAACACACCCAGTATACATGGCAACTGGGCCCAACAACCACTTAAAACACAACCACAGAAAAGAGGTGTTTGCGAGCCGCTGGGATTCACTACACCCAGGTCAAGTCTGTCGACAATAACTGAGCAGCAAAACATGAACCCACAATGTTAGTCTGTTTGATGTTCCCCGGCTCTTTTTTATACCCTCCTTTTTCCTTCAATAGAGGGGAGTCTGAAAGGCAGCGTAGAGATGTTTAAGAACACGGTTTGCGGCGGTAAAACCCACGGATAACAATAAGCGTTTTACACTGAGCAGGAATTCAAAGAACTTGAGGAGAGAAACACAGAGACAATACTTGGCTGTGAAAGAGTGACGATCACTCTTAACATGCTAAATCTCTGCCTTTGTGCCCCGAAGCTTTGATCCCAAACTTCCAGCAAGCCTCTTGTTGAGTCTGTTTGCTCTTATTTGGATATATTAAGATTTTCCATTATGTGCCGACTTCAGAAACAGCCTGTGGTATTTGCTCAAAGATTAGTTTACTTAAAAGCCCCCAAAAAAAGGTCCTGAAATCAGAGGGGAAAACCTTCCATTGACAGAGATGAGAGGTAATCTGTGCACGGTTGAGTCATTTCGAGGCTCTCATAGTGTGTGTATACAGATTGTGTGTGTGTGTGTACGGCTGTTTTTGTGTGTTTCTCAGTGTCTTTTCCTGTTAGATAAATATGTATTGAAAGTGTTGGGCATAAAAGAACAAGCGACAGGAGCATAAACTTCTTCTTTCATACTCTTGAGTTCAAAACACTGTTTACTGAGACACACAGAGGTTAGAGCCAAACAACCTCTGAGGAGCTGATGCAGGCCTGTCAAGCTTTTGTGTGTGTGCGTCTGCAGTGGGTGTGTGTACTTTTAAGGGCATGTATCTGAGGGCTTGTTTGGGTGATTTGTGTGTTTGAATGTTGCCTACCGCTGGTGCCGTTCATCCAGCGAGCAGTCAAGGTTCATTTGGGTCACTGTGGTTCCCTGAGGAAACTGACTGTGATGGCGGCCGGTCGGGCCAACGAACATAACTGACCTTTGACCTTTACCCTTGTCACATAACTGACCCCGCCAGAAGATTGACTACAGCCTGGGAGGTATCTGAGGCGCCCAACAGATGACCTCAGCAATATCAGAGTATTAACACCGAGCATGAAGGATGAGTGAAACAACAGGAATTACGTTCGTGTCTGCTTAATGACTTATGTCCGAGGCCGATGTTCAGTGGCAATGAAGGAAGCGGTGTGCCACTTATGTAGTGTGGTAAAAGTTACGAGTGTGTAGGTCAGGGTAATGGATGGGGCTGTAACTTGTGAGTTTGATGCCAGTAACTGGGATTTGGGTCGCATCTCAGACCATAGGCTGTATACAAAGATGGACGACGCGTCTCCACTCCCTCACGCTGTACAAAAATGAAACCAACATGACAGTGGATACGGGCGCTGCCATCTTGCACTGGTGAGTCATGCGTAGTAGTGATCCGCGGTATAGCCATGGTATCGAGGTCTGAACTAACCAATGACACCCCCTTTTATAGCATCAAATAGCGAATTAAAACCAAACTTAATAGAAAAATGAACACTTGAAAAAACATCAGCGTGATAAGAACTACCTAAAATGACAGAAACCCTTATTTGACGTGTACTTTGATTTTTCAGTTTGGCCCATGTCCCATCCGCTAACATGGAAGGGGCGAGGTTTATGACCTATACTGCAGCCAGCCACCAGGGGGAGATACAGATGTTTTGGCTTCACTTTTGGGGAGCTGTCACATCGTCCATCTTTATATACAGTCTATGTTTCAGACCAATAATTAATTTGACTTAAACCATGACCATGATCTTTCCCTAACCTTAGCCAAGCGTATTAGTTGCTTAACCTTAAAGCTTCACTAGTCAATATTTTTTGTATTAACAATGACTTAAATGACTATGTTTAATGTAAAAGTTTTCACTCACAGTGACTCACAGAGAATTACAGTATCACCGAGCTTCTTTTAGGTCCTTGTTTTGATTTTATGGCACATTTTTTGTGAAGCTCTGATGAACAAAACACAGACAAAGTAAGAGACTAGCTGGTGAAGAAAGTGGAACATTTAGCTGCTAAAGAGCCAGATTTCTCAGGGATTGGTAGAGACCAAACCAGAGCTAAAAGGAGAGTGAATATTGGAGTTATATTCATCAGGTGGACAGAAATACGACTCCAAATAAATACTAAAGTTGCTCCCTGCCTGCTGGATGTGTAAAAGCAAAAGTGAAAAGCAAAAGCAAAAGGAAAAATAATTATTTGTCTTTATATTTCCACACTTATTGTCTTCTTCTTTCCCAGATTTATTCTTTTTTATGTCACTCCTATGACTCCATAGGTTGTGACACACACTCACATACATAAAACAATTACTCAAATTAGACGAGGCACGAGTCATCTCTGTACTGCATGAAAATCATTATGAGAGCACAGACGGGTGATGTATTGTGCACCAACGTGTGTGTTAAAAGTTCATTTCAAGCTAACGTGTCTGTGTGCATTTGAGCAGCTGATTGAGCAACATATGTATACGAGTGTGAATGTTTGATGGCTTGCATATGGACAGACACGTACACACATACCACAGCCATACAGGTGAGTATGGCTGCCATTACATCCCCCCATTAGAGGCTCTCTTGGAAGGAATATGAGGCAATCAGTGACGTCTCAGAAGGTTTCTGTCTCTCAGGAGCTGACAGACTGCTGACTGACTGCTGTAGATCACACCACGTACCAAAGGAGGAGTGCAAGGAAGTATTCATCATGCACTATTACATCTACTTTACATGTATTCTACATGTAGCCTACTGCAAAACTTAACTTAATGTGAAAGAAAACAGAACAACAACCATGAATGTGACATGGAAGAGAGGTTTTGCTTTTGAAGACATTTGCTGTGGAGGAAAACATACTGGACTAAATCACATCTTCTAAATTACACAACACAGTCAACAATTCATCAACCAAACATTTCCACAAGTATTTACAGTTTAGCACCAATGGGTTTATGGGTTAAAGAGGACTGAGCTGTTACTATCTCTAACTTTACCAGTAATCATAGTCAGGTTAAAAGGTCTCAGTGATGCTAATCTCCTGTCATAATTACCATGACAGTTACGTTGCTGCTCTCAGAGTGACTGCTGACCTCTAACCTGAAGATGACCTCGGATGAGCCCTGATTCGTGTGCTCATTCGCTCTGTAATGCCGACATCGTTTTGTCAACCTGTCAAGATGAACAGAAGGGGAGAGAGAAAACCAAGAAGGGCAGGGAATAAGACGAAAAAGAGTGATACACAATGTTAAAATGAGGAACTGTACATGTTTGTTCAGGCTTTGGAGGAAGAATGGAGAATGCGTTGTGGCTCTTATGTCTTTAAATAGAGTACACTTTAATTTAGAAAAAACAAAACAAAACTGAACATTTTAACCTTTGTAGTCTACATGGGAAAGGACAAAAAGTATCAGACAAACAGCTGTTATAGCTAACTAGCTAGCCTACAAAAATGTCAAGACACTTCATGTCTTTGTTGTCTTTTTAGTATTTTTTCTACTCGTATTTACGGCTCACCAGATGAGGGTTTTTATGTCTCTCATGGACAGCAAAACAATCAAGTAAAACATTCAAATGATGGTTCCTCGGACGTTTTATACAGTGTTTTATAGGAACATCAGGGTCCTGAAGAAGGCAATATGTGCCAAAAATGTTGATTTACAGGAATAAAACTAAAAAGGTGGCATCAGAGATCTGAGTGTGGAGTTTTACTCTATGGTTTCCCTGCAATTTCTCTTTGACATATCAAGTGCCATATCTTGTAATAAAGAGAATACAAGGGAATTTTAAAAGAACCCTATCTCAGCTTACTCATCTCTCATAAACACAACCTGAGCAGGGTTTGAGCTGCAGGAGCTCAGGATTCTGAGTCAGAGGTTTGACCTCATGTGAATCGTATCTAATGCCACATAGATTCATAAACACTGCTGAAAATAGAGGTAAAAGGGACATTTGTTTGAAAAGTATGCTACATTTTTAACAGGTTTACCTTAACAGACACATAACGGGCCAGATGCATACCTTTTTATCCACAATAAATGTTGTTTCTGATAAGTTATGTCACAAATTTGTGCCAATTTCTCCAGAACGCAAGGTACAGTTGTTAAAGTAGGTTAAGGAAACTGCATGGGGCAGGGGAAAAATCACTCACCACCACTGCAGAGACCAGCGTTCACGTCCCAGCAGAAGTGCTTTCGGTTTGATCCTATTGAACACAGTAAGCAGTGTTTGGTGGGAAGACAGTGAGGGATCATCTATCTTGTAGCATCACTTGTTACTCCATAGCAGGGCTGTCTCTTTCCTAAAATCAAGTTCGAATTGATTAGAATTGAACACAGTCAACACGTTGACTTTGCAACCCACGTAGCATAATCCTAAATGACATATTTACCACATACATGTGGTGCCTCCGCTGCCTGACAAGCTAACAGATGACTCCTCCGATGTTGTTGTGGTAACAGTACTGTAAGGAAGCTGCTTAACAAAGTTGACAGCCTGAAACTAATACATACCATGGCACTCCTTCACAGTGATTTATTTTCATGTATACCAGGATTGAGAAAGCCAGCTCAGACAGATATCATGTTGGAAATAGCAATATTGGTGTGTCCTTATGGCACTATCGGAACCACTGGTGTAGAGCCCGAATAATAAGTTCATGGTGCCCTGGTTTACACTGCTCTTCTTTTTACTGACTTCACCCTCCGTACACAAAAACTGGACATCAAGGATCAAAAAAATTGGTTGAAAACTTAATTTTTTAGTTCACAGGCTCAGAAACGTTCTCTGTATGTGTGCATGTGCATGGGCAGGAGTGTCCGTGTGTGCAAAGTGCAAATGAGAAGATAAGCCATCCAGTTGGAGGCCGAGCCAGGGCTCCATCCTGTGATATAACAGCTAATGACAGTAAATGAGTTGAGTTCTTTGCTCGGGCAGATCAGTGGCTCCCAGAGGAAAAGAGCCCGCGGTTCACTCTAAGTGCTCTGTTGTTATTTCTGAAGTGAATGGAGTTTGTTATCACAGCTTGGCCCCCCTCGCTCCCCCCTCCGTCACTCTGCAGAGCAACAGAGCAAAACCCCTGCTGCGTTTCTCATGCTAGAAACCACATGCCTGCACACACACACACACACACATACACACATTTACACACTCATGTGAAGGGTGAATGCATGCATGCACGCACATTTCTGTCGCAGGTTGTGGAGGCATGTAGAAAAGTAAGCGAAGGTAAAGGTTAGAGGAGCTCATGGCGTGCGACTCGCCTGCTACCGCCATGACTCTGCTTACATGTTACTTATCTTATCTGCTTATCACGTTGGCACACAACAAAACACACACACACACACACACACACACACACACACACACACACACACACAACACACACATGTGCGCACACACACACTCTCTTTTTTGGCATGTACCAAAGTAACCAGTATTTTGGCAGGTGTTCCCCAGTGTCCTTAATCAGGATAAGATAATCTTCCCTTTGAGTACACAAACACACACACACACACACACACACACACACACACACACACACACACACACCAGAGGCAAAAAGTAACCAAAAACATTTACTCAAGTACTCTCCTTAAGTACAACTTTGAATGGACTTACAAACAGGTACAGGTACTTTACTTGAATATTTCCAGTTCAAGCAACGCTCTACTTTTTTCCCACTAACACATCTCAATAATTCAACAGTCTGAAAGAGGCCATTCCTCATGAGTATTTTGGTGTTGGCTGAAGCATGTCCAGCCCTCAGAACTTGGCTGGCTGTGAAACATGCTCTGCCCTAAAAGAAAACAATAACATCAACCAGCGGAGCAGGTGAGTGTTTGTGTCGTGCGTCACTCTGCAGCTCTGCTTTGCTCCTCAGAGCGTAGCAGCGTCAGACGTGGGCCGCCGGCCGACAGGACGGAGGAATGTCTGGCTCTGCGTACCAGCCTGAACCCTGCATACGTCAGGAGGAGGCTGGCTGGAGCAACTGCTGGTGTTAATAATAATGTGCGTGTGTGTGTGGGAACATGGTGACTGTAATGGGGTATCAGTTCTATTGTCTGGCCAGATTAGACTAGCAGAGGAGAGATCATAAAGACAAAACACAGAGTGCAGCAGTAACGCTGTCTCTCAGTGGTCTGAGCTGCATCTGGGTTTGTCACAGCGTTAGTGCTGAGACCTTAGCTCACTGCTGATACAAGGTTTCCCTAAGGAAACTGGTTAGCAAAGGCAGTAAGCACTACTTTTCCCAACTTGTAAAAACTCAGGTTTTCTGTTTTCCAGAAATGGTGATGTTATTACTGCGAAGAGAACGTACGATGTGATCGATCAATCCCCTGCTGAGCTGTACGACACAGATCATCTCGTTATCAATGTACTTACTAGATGTGCCACTCATTAAAGCAACATTATGCAACAATTTTACCTTAAAAAAACAGCGTCAAAATCATTTTGATTATACACTAACTTGTAATAGGGAGAATGGCGTCTCTTTCATTCCCACTTCACACCAGAACGTGAACAAACTGATACGCTGTGTGATTGTGTGTAAAAGGTCTGTTACACAAAGAAGGGTGTTATGGGTAACCATTTCAGAATGTTCTCTCTCGAAACAGGACAGCACGAGCCAGATTCCTGCACAAATATTGAGAATGTTACACTTGATCTTGATTGAAAATCCTTGAAACAAGTTGAGTAGTGTTTGAAGTAAGTGAAATGATTTCACTACTTTGGCAGATTGATTCACTACTTTTAAGAAAATAAGATTTTAAGACACTCAGCGGTTCTGCCGTCGTAATACAACAAAGTAGACATTCATGGCGTGTTGTTTTTGCCCCGGAAATATCTAAGATTCCACATGCAGGCAGAATATTCAGCTGGATCAATCTTCAGCAGAGCTCTTGAGTGAAAAGCTCAAGGATATTTGTCCTTTTGGGGAAAATTTAGGGCAGGATTAGCACATGCTCTGTGAGCTCTGACGCAAAGACACACGGTACAACGATGTAGGGTATGTACCTGGCCTAGACCATGTGGATCAGCGAGTGTGTTCACACCTGGGAGACAGTCTCAGGTGAGTTTGGAGAGCCTGTCAATCACAGTCCTGGTCACCCCTGCCAGTTCAGATTTACTGCCCTGTTTGCGTTTAAACCTAAGCGTCTGTTCTGAGATCTGTCCTATATAAACATGCAACCACATATTCTACAAACTTGTATGAGTGTGTGCATGTGCCCACAGACACACAAGCTCGCACAAACACATGCACAGAGATAATCTTGGATGTTTATACAGAACGATCGAGCACAGATCTGATAAGGCTTATCTGATCCGAGAGCACAGCTCATTAAACCAAGTGTAAGAAATTCTCACGCACCTGTGTGATGTGGAGAGAATGTGTGTGTTTTTTTTACTACAGCCAGAAAATGACAGCACGACAGTATAACAACATATTTATGTCTTTGTTTTGCAAATGTTTTCTTGCGCTCTTTCAACAGCACATTCCTTCACCTGGGTTCTCAGATTACATGGAAACAATTACAAAAATGAACTGTTTTATAGTGACAAAGGATGGTAAGATAATAGTGGCATGCTTTGAGGTCTCAGCCCATCCTGCTGCACCAGTTAGTTCATCTGGTTCATGTGTTTATTTCCTGGATTAGACTGCAGTTATTAGCAGTTTTACATGCAAAATTGTCTGAAATAGTAGTCTGAAAAATAGCAATTTGTGGATATACTTCAGATTTTGTTGAACTTTTAACGCCATTGTTTTTGTTAATTTGTGTGTATAAATTAATTCCAGAGCACAAATGACTAATTAATACTGTTGAATTGCTCATTTTTGCAATGTTTTTTCCCCCTGAGACTTAGTGGCCACCATACATTAGACTAGTCCAGACCAGTCTAACATATCTTTGTGACAGTAAAGTATTTCCATGTTCGTCAATGTCAATAGTCACTGAAGCCTGGACGCCCGGACTGCACCGATGGGGTCTGTGGATCTTTATGTTGTCTCATGTTTACGAGGATGCACACACAGGATTATAAATAAGATGCTGAGATTAGATATGCAAGCATGTGTACAGTATTTAGTCATTCTACTACATGCGCACCTAAAAAGCAGTCGCATTCTTGTTTTAATTGTTAGTTCAAAAGGTAAAACATGAAAAGGCGAACAAAGAGCACAATCTCCACTTGATGTTTTTGTCATGCAAAACTTCATTTGAAGATCCAAAGAACAAAAATCTAGCTTTTTCTTTTCTTTGAAGTGTTAAGACCTCTCAGGGGGGTTTGATGTACTCTTAAAACACACACATTTTTGACGAGGTAGAAAACAGCTTAGTGACTCTGTCTGTTTGATTGTTTTGTGGACTGGTGTTGTCATGCTATGTTATGCTATGCAGTGTGCTATAGTTGCATGGCTCAGTCAGATCAGATCTGCGGCCTCGCCTTCGTGACGTCACACACCTCGCTGAGCGTGCCAACACTCTGAACGGACAGAAAAGGCCCGCATACGCTGGCACGTTATTGTCACATGCGTGATAATCTGGCTACAGCAGAAACCGTGATGAGGGGGCTGATAGGCAGCAGCCAGCCGCTCTACTGAGTGTGCAGAGGAGGAGACAAGGAGAAAAGACGGTTGTTACAACTCTGTCGCGGACTGCCACACGTTAAATTTTCAACTTGATGTCACATTCAGTCATCTCAGATCAAAGGGAGACATAGCATTAGTTGTATTTATGTTGTATTTTATACTATATACTGTTTATACTTTGTACTTTACATTCTTATCGCTGATATTTTATATTTCTTATCTTATTCCCGTCTTATTTATCCTTGGTAAATATGTGTGAAGTCTTAAACACAAATGCACCATTTGAGGTTGACACAACTGCAATTTCGTTGTGTTTGCATAATGACAATAAAGTTCTTGAATTTAATTGAATAAATCACATGGGAGTATGGATGATGCTTCCCTCCGTGCTAGGGCTGAATACCAGAAATTCTGGTAATTCTGTATCAGTGTGTTCCCATACTCCAAACCTCATGAACACTACAACACAACTGTCAAAGCTAAACACTATAGTCTGACCCTGAAATGCCATTACTACAGTGAAATCAATGAATCAACTGTAACTGATTACCCGAGTACCTTGAAATTGGGTTCAGACATTCATGGCCCCCAGAGGATGAACCCTACTGACTTGACATTTGTGGTTCAGAGTGAAATATCGTAAAAACTATGGGATGGATTACTGTAAAATTTGGTACAGACATTCATTGTCCCAGGACGATGAATCCCTATGACTTTGGTGATCCTCTGACTTTTCCTCTAGTGCCATCGTCAGTTCAAAATGTACATTTGTCCCATATGTTATGACCAAATGCCTGTAAAACTAAACCCATCAGCCTCAGCTGTACTGCAAATGTTAGCATGCTAACAGGCTAAACTAAGATGTGAACCATGGATGTATAAAGAGAACTGGATACAGCGTCGAAGGCGGGGCCCTGTTCATTCCTATGAAAGTTGCTCAGTGGCGCATGAACCCAGAAAGGTTCGACTTCTGGGTATAAAATTACCCAGATCTTCCGCATAGCTTCTGCATTGTGCGGCACATAGAGCAGGTGCACTAGCGTTTCCTTTAACCCCGCCTCCCAACTGCTTGTCTCGGGCTCGCTCACATGAATGACAGTGACAATGCCTAGGAAAATAACTCTGAATTTGGCTATTAGTGAATTTTACAACTTTTAGGACATAATGATTTAAATAAGGACTATTTAAGTGTTTGTACCATAGACTGTATATAAGGATGGATGGCATGAAGCTCCTCAAAAGTGAAGCCAAAACATCTCAATTACCCCCTGGTGGCAGGCTGCAATATAGGTCATAAGCCCCGCCCCCTGCATGTTAGCGGATTGGACATGGGCCAAACTGGCTCCACCGTGGTTCACTACTGCACAGACTCTGGCTCCAAAAGATGTCACCAGTGCAAGATGGCAGCGCCCATATCCGGGATATTTTGGCTTAATTTTTGTACAGTGGGAGAAAGCGGAGACAGGTCGTGCATCTTTATGTACAGTCTATGGTTTGTACTGGGAAGTTGTAATTAAACGGTTTGGCCACTATGTCAAAGTGGCTTCAAAGCCCGGCACACTTCCTGGGGGCTTGTGGTGAACCTGGTAACTATGCTTAATATCTGCATGTTAGCATTGCCAAAACATTGCTGTGTCTAGGTACAGCCCCACAGAGCTGCTAGCATAGGTGTAGAGACTCTCAGTGTTGTTTAAATGTGTATATTCTGAAGTTAAGTTGTCTAATTTACTACAACATGGCCTGAGGCACTCGGAAGAGGAATTGTGAGAGGTGACAATTTCTCCTCAGTGCCACACCTTGCATGCCAACACAACAGTAACACTATAAATAAACTCATCATTGTTGTTGAGGGCCAGAACTTCATACCATCAGCCAAAGTTTCCATAGATGTATAAAACTTCTTGGTTTGCTGCGCGATCAAATTGATTCTTTCTGACATCACAGGCTGCATTCCTGTGCAAAATCTGACATACTGACAGCGGTCATGCTGTAAATCACCTGGCAAACACACAGAAACCATAAATCAGCACAGGTGCTAGGCAGGAGAATAGGAGGAGGGAGTGAAGGAGGATGGGGGCTTTAGGTTAAAACCATAATTATGGGCTTTGTGTTATTTTTAGAGCTGCAGTCAGAGAGCTAGCATGTAGAACAAAAACAATAACAGAAACTTCTGCTGCACTTAAGCCGCAGACAAACATGTACTCCTTACCTTCTATCCAAACCCATATGAGTAATGTCAGACCTGATTCATCAGCCCGGCATTACAGGCTAAGCCTAAAAACCAAACCCAAGACTAAATAAAAGCCAGGAAATCTAAATTAGCTTTGTTTGTGACCGTGAAGGGAACCCCCTGTATCTGGTGATCCCTGCGCTATTGATATCTGTCAAAACAACATTTCAGAAGAACCAGTTTTTTTTTAATAGCACCTACACACACACATCCATACACACAGAGGCCTAATCTCAACTTCTCAACACACACGCGATGGCATACTCTCAACAATGACTCACAGCTATTACCTGACACTATTAAGCATTGTGAAACACTAGCTGGGTTACCCTCAGAGTCACATACTGTCAGTCCCTGTTTCCTCATATTTCATTCTAATCCTTTTTTCAGACAAACACAGGCGAGCGGCTAATAGCGCAAGTATGTTTGGACATGTTGAGTGAATGACCTGGCTGCATGTGACGGGTGATCTGTCACGCTCACTGTACACAAATCAGCGGTGAGCACACAAACCCCTCACAGTGACTCGGGTCAATATGATAAGATACAAGGGGCTGCGTTACACCAGGTGACGGGACAGCAGAGCCTCAGGTCAATGTCATTCACGAAACACCCTCGACCTGCGATAAGAGAGGCCACAAAAACACGGCAGTTATGTAAAATGCTATCTAAACATTGCGTAAAGCAGAGTGGCGTCTGGTATTGTTGGTGTGATCCCTCACCTGTCTTCACGATGAGGAATACACTCGTCACGTGACGTGTGTGTAGGTGTGAGGAATGTATTTTTCCATCGAGTAAATCTTGAGCCGTGCGTCATCCGTCAGTCTGGAGCGGCTCACAATATAAACTATAAAGTATAAACAAGTGCAGGTCCAGAGTCCTGCGGTTGTAGAGGAGTGAGCATTCAGAGATACTAGATTATGCTGAATTTGACAAATCCGCCTCTTGAGACCAAACACTTGAGACCTATGATCTTCCTTTTGCCTTTTCTGTGTGCAATCAGAATCATATGATTGTATTTGGGTGTGGATAGAACTGGAGGTGCCCGTGTTTTGGGTTGTTTTTGGCACCGACACTCCTATTTTTTCAAGTCAGGTCAGGTTCATTTATTTATAGAGCATGTAAAAAAAAAAAAAAGTGTTGAGTGTATTTCTAAAGAAAAGTAAAAACAAAACAAAATAATTAGATAATTAAAATGGCAGTAATAAACAAAATAATTATAGCAATACAAAAGGCATTTTGCTGAGGATAAAAACTGAATATAAAGTAAAAGTTAAAAGGCGGCAACAGCTCGATGCTTGATGTTTGAGTTAAAAGCATGAACAAGAGGAATCATTTTAATTTTCCAATAGACATAAGATGGAAAAAAAAAGTTCTAACAGTGTTGATTTGTTTGTTGAATCTTTAGCCAGAATTAAAAAGGATACCTGAATGTCTTGCATAGGTATTAACATTTGACACCAGGGTGCAAAAATGTGGGTTTCTGATCAAAATTGCAAATGAGATTTAAAGTGTTAATCTTGTTCCTACATGATTTAAAGGATCAGATAAAAAGATCAAAAGTTGCTTGTTGCTGATGTCATCCCCGCCGGGTTCACACCAGTCAGTCAGAGAACAGTCAACTTTGAAGTAAGAAAAACTGACCAATTTAGCTCAGATTTATTAAGCAGTATAAAAAAAACACAGTTAGTACAGTTAGGACAGTCACAGTTAGTTGCACTGGCACTTCAGAGATAATGCTGTATTTGTATATTTACTAAAAAGAGCACTTTCCCTCACTGACTTATCTTTGATTACTGTTAAATTCTAGCATCTTTTTAGTTGAATATTATAATATTAATAATGTCACTTATGCACAGTAAGTAGCCTGAGAGGAGAAAGAGGAAACAGAGGACGCTGCTTATGTGTAACTGGACATGTAAACAAGGCAATAAAGTCATTGTTCTACAATCACCTGTAATAATAATAATACAGTTCGCTGCGAAACAATTCCCTTTTCAGTGCAAGTCAAATCCTTATGATCCTTTTGAAAACATCCATGTTTGGTCATTGTGTGTGCTCTGGCCTTGAACAAAGTCCACAACTCAGAGTTGAAATGTGCAGGTCTGTCAGCAACAGTTTGTGTGCTGCTAAAGTTATGTGCTGGGTCCCAAAAACTCAAGTCAGTCATCTTCAATACCTTTGTGCAACAAGATTCATTTTGCACCAGACAGCTGCAAATACTACGAATCAAACCGTCATTGCATCGGCAGAAGTTCAGACTTTTGTAAAGAGACAGAGGGAGCTCCTGAAATAAGAAGATCCAGGTTTGTGATTGCAGCAGCAGGCCTCTCAAACAGCCCTCCATTCCCTCTCTCACACATGGACCACCTGGGTGATCTGTTTATGGAAGCCATCCCAGCTTCTGGCCCTGAGCACATTCGAGCTATTCATGCCTCTTTTGTTTAAAGAAAGTCAATTTATAAAGTCTACTGCACAGGCAGTATGCAGATTAGAAACAGAGTGACTTGTCCAATCAATCCAATGCTTTCAATCTGGATATAAGGCAGCTCGGTCCTACAACATAACGACCAGGACATTAAAGGCTTATTTCACTGTTTTTGATTAACATTATTCCTTTGGTGGATTACATATAAGAGAAATTTTGTAAATCCTAAATAATAAAAAAAAAGTTTCCATGCTCCCAGAGGAACATCATGTAAACTTTGATTTATAAAGAAAGGAGGAGCAAGTATTATGTGTGTGTGTGTGTGTGTGTGTGTGTCATGCGAGGCCAAAGTGTTTCCACAGGTTAATTTGAAGGGAGCAGCTCCCGCTGTTATCACGCACTGCAGAGCACTTTGTTTTGCTGCTGCCGTGAAAAGTGTTTTTGAGCTAACCCAAACACAGTCTATAGTAACAGTGATATTATCTACCTGAGCACGCGGGGCCCACCTGCGGGGCTCTGACACAGCGAGGGAGATGTTTTACCTCGTCTGCACGAACGGGCCCGGAGCAGGGGAGGGAGGCAGGGGGCGTGTGGGAGGAAACTCACGGAGGGAAAGGAGGGGGTGGGTGGGTGAGGGGGTGGGACGGAGAATTTTACAAGCTAACACGCATGATGCTGTTTGGGCAGGTTGAGCCTGCAGACTTGCTGACTTTTCATCAGCTAGTTTTTCTTCGCTTTAACGGCCACACTATAATTAATCAGATGTCTGGGTTGGATAGGCACGCAAGGGCTGGGTTCAAGACCTTTTGTTTGGATAGATGCCTGGTCAGGTGTGTAGCTGTATAAATAGTTACCGCCTGTTTTCTCACAACGCCTTTCAGAGAAAGTTCAATTAGAGTGGTGTGGCAGCGACACATCTCCTGACATGAAGGAGCAGTGCAGCAATTATGGTTTTCATCTTTTTTAGCATAATTGGAGATCACTGGACTCATTGCAGTGTAGCAGAGGCATACACGACTCACTGACACATTCTATTCTATTTATATGTCTTCTAACCCCTCAGTGGACTGTTAATGCTCTCATCTGTAAGCAACAGTTTCTCCAGACTGTGGCACAGCTAAAGGTCAATTTGACTGAAAGGCTTTGGGATAGAATCACACACCGCTGCATTAGCTAATCCTATATCTCCACCGTTATCACGGCGCTTACCCATGACCGCCCATCCCAGTCAACAAGCAGGTGCTGCAGTTTCTGTCTCTAACTTCTTCTTTTCTCCCCTCCATCCACCTGGCTGTCCCAATGGCCAAACCTGTTTCTCTGGCATGCAGGGGGAGTTAACGAATCTTAGAGTGCGTACATTCAAAGGCTGGATCTATTTCCAAATTAAACAGGAGAGTTGGGAATTGTGCCAAAAATCACACTGAAAACTTGGTCAAACAGCTAAACATTGGAACGTCAATGAGCGTGGTGTTATTTTATCTTTTAATTTTCATCAACAAAACCCCTGAAGAAAGCACATTTAAGTAATAATTGAAGTATTGTTAATCCACAGCCTGACATAGCTATTTCTACATACCATAGAACTCCATACAAAGTTAAATACATAGATAAACACATAAAAGAGCAGTACTTTTGCATTGGGTAACAATAAATAGAGTTGCAAAGTGGGAGGAGCTATTTTGGGCGCCCGAGGCTCCAGAAGAACAGTAAAATTCCCAGTCATTTCACACACAGTTGAAAATATCCGGTTCTTTGATAAGACATCAAAGGTACAAGCCTGTGTACATAAAATCTTCATGGTAGAAGTTAACTACGACTCCCGAGATGCATTTCGGAAAGAAATGTACAATCAAAGAGCTTAAAATTCTGTTACGTGTGCTGCTAACATCGGGCCGAAGCTGGAGATTGCAGTTTAAGAGTGTATATTAAAATTAAAAGTGAACTTTTAATTTCACTTTTGTGTGACTACACACCTGAGGCTACATACTTATTGTTAGCAGGATATCTTCATTGTTGGTTTTGGCCTTTTCATGGAATTGTTGATACAAATAAAAAGACAAAAAATGACAGCAGTTTAGTCATAAAATGTTAATGATGCAGGAGAATCCAAGGATCCAAACTTCGAAGGATCATAAATATCATCTGCGCCTAACCTGTACTGCAGTTTGTCTATTATGCAACACTGTCAGACATGTTCTGCTGTCTAACATTTTATATTACGTGATGTGTTTTACACCAGATGGGTGCTGGGGTTTGCTGTGCAGCCAGGCAGCTGCTGTTTGCTCCGGTGGATCAATGCAGGAGCGGAGGCAGGACACATTATAACCCTGCAGCCAGCTGGCGGAGATTAGGCCTTTTTTTTCCCCAATCAAACTTCCGATCCTTAATGATATTCATTTACAAATTATCACCAGATCAATATCTAATAGCACTTACTACAAACAGTAACATCTGTCCAGGAGCCCAGGTTTCTAATTGCCCCTGCAGCAAGCCATGTAAAGTCTACAGAGATTAGAAAAAAACTTTCTTAAAGATTAAACAAGTACATTTAAAAAAAAGGTTTGGACCCACCTCAGGGTCCCTTGATATGCAGACAAAGATGTGTGTTGTGAAATGATAGATTCCAAACCATTTCATAATTACAAACATATTAAATACCAGTATGCCTGTCTAGAACGCTATTTGGAGCTTTAATTGGATTAAGTGCTGATCAAAGCCTTGCAAAGGCTCCAGCGATTTAGTATTGCACTTCCTTCCATAAAGTTGGTGGAGAGACAGGAGAAAGAATGTTCAAAATCAAAGAAGTAGAGGCCGAACTATCCCAACTTTTAGTCTATAGTATATAGGTCAAACCCCCACAACACTGGATCATTTCCTATAATGCAACTTAGCCTCTTGCATTAGACCCTCCCTGCCATGTAAATGCTAACGTGTTTCTAAATCCAAATTCCCAGTTTGTAACACCGGCTTTCTGGTAAAAAGTGAAATCATCAGGGTCAGACTTTAGAAAAGGTCCCTCCAGAGCCACAGAAGACATTATAGCACCGGCTGAATAACACTTTCTGTGACGAGTAACTTAATATGGAAATTCGGTGGAGTGCCACTTTTAAAGTATTGTACTACTGAAATATCTCAGGATACGTAAAATATTCTCTTTTCTCTTTAATCCACAATAACATAAGCTTGAATAAAGAACAAGTAAATGTTAGAAAATCTTAGAAAACCCTTTTGAAAAATCCTAAGATTAAAATGTAAGTTAATGGCCCTATGGCAAAAAATAAAAATTCACAGCTTCATGCTTTATTCATAGTTATGTACTCTATAATGTGATGAATGACAAGCAAAGGGTCATATATTAAAGAAGCTAAAAAGTCCAAAATATAGGGCTGTGATAGTCCTTTTTAAAACTGTTAATTGTGGTAATACATACTGTGAGAAAAAGGGGATCTAAATATAACCCACAGACTAATGTTATCAATCAGCGAGGTGTTTGTTGGGGTTGTCTGTGGTATGACTCCTTGGTAACAGCTCCAAATCAGTGCTATGTTTGCAGTTAAAGCCCCCGAGCTAGATGTTCCACCTCTCAATCAAAGAAATAAGAGTTAAGGTTCAGATGGTGCAAAAATAGCGCTACGGAGCCCCGCGGTAGGTTGAGAGGCAGGAAAAGCATCTCGTGCAAACCACTATGCGTGAGTAGAGTGTTTGGATCCTATTTCAAGTTTAGACAGAAAAGAGCTGAACGGCTGCCAGGTAAACAGCGCAGCGCAGGTACTGATTTGGCCCTGTATTTATGCTTACACAAAAACAGCCTACAGCGCTGCTGAATGGAGGTAGGTCCTATCAGCTGCAGCGATAAAGCGAGGTGTCTATAGCGAAGATCAATCATTGCTTCTTTGTCCACCCCCCCCACCCCCTAATCTCCCTCCATGCCTCCCAGCTCAGCATGCGAGGGGAGTCTAGCGTGTGAAGGGTTGAAATGCACGATAGCGGCAGATAGGGCAGGTATTGAGCCAGTGTTTCCCGCATGGCGGAGGTTCATTGACAGACATGCGCTAACAGTAACATTTTACAGGCAGAGTTTAGCGGTGCACTGAGGTCTGCTTGTTTTGAGTTCCTGCAGACTGCAGACCACCATCTGATCTTTTGGAAAACCTGTTCAAAGGCACCAGAGGTGTTCAGGTGATGTGCTCTGCAATGTCAAGGATAAAAGTAGGGATAAATATATGCACATAGAGTATGCACACTAAATCTGCTCATGCACACTCAAATATAGAAAATAGCTTAGAAGAAGTGGTGTGACCATCCAAGGGGCACCTCTTCCGTCAGGGTTAGGATTCATTTTTGCCCTGAGGTCATGTAGGCTACCAGTGTGGCAAATGAGGGGAACTTTATCTGACCAGAGGGCACTTGGGGTCTAGGGTCACTTGAGGACCAAAAGTACATGAATGGACTAAATGGTCACTTGGAGACCAGTGGGCCGCTCGGTTAAAAGAACGGTATTTGGACCAACCAAATTAGCATTTAAGCTCAGCAAAGGTGCATTTCGGTCAACCAAAGGGGCATTTGGATTAACCAGAAGCAAACTTTGGCTTAAAAAGGTCACTTAGGGACCAGAGAAGCTCTTTTGCCGACCAGTGGGGATTTGGTCCAACTAGAGCCGCTAACCAGAAAGGCACTTGGTGATGAGGGGAGAACTTGGACTGATCAGAAGGTCACTTGTATCAACTAAACAGAACTTGGGGTCAAGGGGGTCACTTGGGAACCAGAGGAGCTCTTTTGCCGACAAGAGGTGTACTTGAATTGACCCTGGGCCAATCAGAGGGGTCCCATGGGCAACAAGAGATGCGCTTGGGCTGACCAGAGGGTCATGTGGATCGACCAGAGGATAACTTGAGGTCAAGAGGGTCACTTGGGTGTATTATGGCTGACAAGATGGGCACTTGTGCCAACCAGAGCTCCACTTAAGGTAACCAGAGGGGCTCTTGGGTTTAACTCAGGGCCCTTTGCACCAACTAGTGCTGCACTTGGGGACTTGAGATGCATTTACAAACAAGACTTTGCACTTGTAAGAGGGCCGCACTTTGGCGATGCACATGACCCTCTGGTGTGACATTAGAGCAAAAGATGAGCATGGAAGTTTTCAAATAGTGCAGACATATCCTGGTTAAAAGTAAAAAATGTTTAACCAGGAACCTACTCTTCGCACGCTATTGGTTAGAAGTGTAAAAATATATTGCATGTATCAAGACAATAAGATACAGGGGGAGCCAGAATTACATCACTACCTTTGCATGTGATTTAGGTCCTGGCAGTGCCAGGCTGCTTTTCACCCGTGCTTCACCTGTATTTCACCTCTTTCCTTAATTACTTTAATTATACCCTTGTTGGCTCCGTTTATTTATATGTATCTATTTTTTCTCTCTGTTGGTCTGGCAGGGTGTGAGCACCTCAGGTAAGAATGCAGGAGAACCCAAAATAGCAACATGTGGCTGCCAACTAACTGCAGGATATGCTGCTTCATTTTATCAGATTTCATTTATTAATCGCTGACACAGAAGCAGCAGAGATTTACGCTCTTCAAACCCCACTTGTGAAAACTGCACATACTGTATTTATGTCTGTGAGTGTGTGTGTGTGTATATATATATATCTCAGGTATCCAACATGCACCAGTTGCCTATGAGTACATTCAAAACAGAAAGTTCTTGCTTTATGTATCAAACAGCTTCGTGGGAACTTTTTGTTTGTCACTGTGTTCAGGTGTGCCTCTGATTATATGGACCGGGTGCCCCCCCACCATTTATCTTCCAAAACACAAAAGGTATGATTCTACAGAAGCGCAACAAAGCAGGCAGCAAACGTTTAGAGGGCCGCATTGTTGGGTAATTACAGTAATCACTGTTCGAAGAATAAACTAGATGGAATGTATGCGTCTTACTCTGAAGCACATGCACAGTCTCACACCCACACAGCTGCAGACAAACATACACCCCCATACACAAACTGTACCGGTGCTTACTGTGTTGAGTGCAGGAATGAGTGGAATTGATGTGGAATGTCTGATTTTCAGGTCGGCTGTGAAGTAGACACATTGCTGTACCTACATGCGCGCCCAAATGAAGCATGACTATCGGCGGCCTCTCACAGAGACTAAATCTGCTGCAGGGAATCTTGGGAATCTCAGCTACGCAGCGCCTCTTGTTGCCGTTCCTCCCTGCTCTGCTCGCCCACAGCCCGTACTTTGTTTATATAACGACATGGGGGCTGGACACCCTTCACTCACAGAGAAGAAATAAAACAAAGATGAGATACAGGTAAGAAGTCATCCAGAGACATGCAGACAAGGGTTAGCGTGTGAGCACAGACCACCGCAGAGGTGGGGCTATTTTTGGAACTGCAAAGGATTCACCAGATGAATTTACATTACTGGAATTCCACTCATGTCAGCACTTAAAAGAGATTTCTACCCCTGCTCAAAGGAGACACTTTAACTGTCAATAGGTGAGCTAAAACAACAAGGTGCCAATTTTAGGAGAGACACGTTAACAGGTTATATAAGCATGATGTGTTTCTCTAGTCTTACTGCAGAGCAAAGCTGACTCTTCTGACCTCGATGACATTGCAATTAAAGCAATTTCATTGCATTATATAGATCATTTTCCATTAGAACCTAAAGGTAAAAGATGATCCTGAACTTCTCAAATGATGCAATGTTCTGAAATAAGCCTTAATCCAGATATCCGGAGAGAAATCATAATGTGATACTTTATTGATCCCTGTGGGGAAATTGTCTTTCCACTTCTGATTTCAAATTGCCATGTGGAGGATAAAAACTGAAAACAGGTGTGCTGCCTTTCACACCCAATCACTTCAGCACAGGTGTGTGTAGCCGCTTTGGCAGAGTACCTGAAATCAAATACAGCCTCATCACACTCCTGCAAAGAAAAAAAATACACGCAGGCACACCTAATGTAAAATGTTGTTGTTGAGTGTTGTACAGTGGCGGTGATAATGATAGCACACATGCCGCTGCTTTCCTCAGCTCTGGTTTTAGGCTCACAGCAGTCGGCCTCCTGAGTTTCAACAAAAACATTTTGGTTTCAACTCTCCAGCTGCTGCAGAAATGTCCTGGTGAGAGAAGGAAGCGGTTTCCAAAATCTACACTTGATTAGAGGATGTCTGACGACCTTTGGTTTCTCTGACATCCTTTCTCCCATCACAACTGACACTACAAAGTTTCTGATATCTGGAACTGACTCCAGGCTTAAGATTTTATTATGTACCTGTGTTCCTTTCATTTTGAAGGCAAATCATGTCCAGGACCCACAGTGATGATCTACAGTATGTTTACATTGGAGACCAAGGTTCATGTTCTCTCTGCTACCAACAGTTATCAAGCTAATCTTTCCCTATAGCTAAATTTGAGTTGCCTGAACTTAAAAAAAAAAGCAATGCTGGAGTGTCTTTGTCCTAACAACGGGGGGCACTAGATCAGGCCATAGCTACCGCGGAGCACACCGAGGTCATGTCCTCAGTATTTTGTCAGAGAATTTGGGGGTTTTTAGCGTTAACGTTGTACAGTTAAAAACTTACACAAAATGTTTTTGGTTTTGTGGCTGATTTTGGACTCAGTATATATACATTTGACCACTTGGCCATCCATCCATCCATTAGCTATACTCGCTCATGCTTTAGAGGATCAACAAAATAAAATGAATAAATAAAGAATTCAGTATTTCTCCAGCCGAATTTGATTTCTGACCATTTTGAGAAGACTCTGAAACACCATTTAGACCTTTATGTTTGGAAGAAAAATATGGTAATGCTAGATTTTCTGTAATTTCCTGAGAAGTTTCCGGGAAAGAACCACTTTATGTGATCTGGTAATAAAAAAGCAGAGTCTGTTTTGAGAGAGTTACCTTAGTCGGAGTTTACTTAGTTGAGTTTATAAGCAGTTGTTGATTTTCAGCAGAATTTCCTTGAAAGAAATGCTACATTTAAAGGAAACCTGCATTGAAAAGCTTGGGATTTTTCAATAAAATATGAAAAACCTCCAGGGGGTGTTGGGGGGGACTCATGACCTTGGTATTTCCTCATTTCTGGCTACAGCCCTGCACTAGATCAGCAAAATGCTCAAGGATTGTTTTGGAATGCACTGGTATGAAGACTTGTTTAAAATTAGGGCTAAAAGTGGATTTTTTGTGTACATATTATTGTGAGGTGAGGGTACTGCAAGAACATTTGGGCCCCCTGACAATAGTCCCCTAGCAACTCAAACATATATTAATCTATAGTCTATCTATAATCTATAATATCTACAGTCCCTGGAATGCTCCAAGGCCCCTGTCCAGACCTGGGCTCCTTAAATCAACGGCCCCCTAAAGGCACACCAGTTGAGAGAAAAAATATGTACTTTACAGATACATATAAACAGTACATTTTTGATAAAACAGTCCCAACTCAGGGTCCAACAACTAGCTCTGTCCAGAGCTTTCCACCATAGCCCATGGTCCTCATCAGTAGATGGAGTGTGTTTATTGGACATGGATCTGTTGCGGGTATGATCTCCTCATCGCTCTTTTACAACTCGGCTAATATCAACAGATCCATTTCCATGACAGCTGAGCAAACTCTATCTGCTGATGAAGACCATGTGATCTGGTTGAAAGCCCTTGGAAAAGCTTGTAACTGAACCTTGAGTTTTGTCAGACCACTATTTCCAAGATCAAGACTGAACTAAAATGTCTAAAACTGTACGTTTTTCCAATCAGAATGTCCATCCATCCATCCATTATCTGTACCACTTACCCTCAGAGGGTCGCGGGGGGTCTGGAGCCGATCCCAGCTGAGATTGGGCGAGAGGCAGGGTACACCCTGGACTGGTCGCCAGTCAATCACAGGGCTGACACAAAGAGACAGACAAACATTCACACTCACAGTCACACCTACGGCAATTTAGAAACGTCAATTAACCTAACCTGCATGTGTTTGGATGGTGGGAGGAAGCCGGAGCACCCGGAGAAAACCCACGCGGACACGGGGAGAACATGCAAACTCCACACAGAAGGGCCACAACTGAGCGGTGGGTTCGAACCGAGAACCCTCTTGCTGTGTACATATTATTATCTTATATTATTATCTTGCTGTGAGGCGACAGTGCTATCCACTGTACCACCGCGCCGCCATTAACATGCTAACAGAGGGACAAAATACTAAATGAACCCTAATCAGACTAGTCGGTGTGAACATTCACATAGGTCCGCACAGTACAACTTAACTCATTACAATCAAGCACACACATCTGTTCCATCACTACGACAGCATTTGAGATGAAGAGTGACAACCAACTTTGTTTCAAGAAAAGGAGCCGTCATCGGGGCCTTTCATTAACAAGACTGGAAAATCAGACACGGACTTAAAGTACACGTATGTGTACTTGTAATTAACCTGCTTACCCTCCAAATTCTGTTGCTTTCACACACTCACACACCCACACACACAAACAGCTCTGGGTACTATGAGGTCTTTAATCATCCCTGTCATGTACACCCAAAGTTATAATTAGGCGATCAAATTTAAACATGTAGACACACAAACCGCTCAGGATTCCAGACATAGATTCATTTCTCAGTGTTGTCAGGGTCAGATTGGTAGGCTGCATTTAGTTTATAGTGACCTCATCTTATATCGTGTGATATCACTTTGAAATACTTTTATTCCTACAGGAGTCTTCCATGTGGTTTTTGTTTAGCATAATTCCCCAAAATGTATTACAGGATCACAAACATGAATATGACAGAGTTGAACTTGGAGTAAGTTGTTCAGGTCCCAGCAAAGTCCAAGCAGTTGAGATAGGAGGAGTGCCAGAGAAGACAGTTTAATGATTATTACTGGCCTGAGGCCAAGCTCATAACTCATGTTAACTCTCCAGCCTCTCTCTGCATCGTCATCAGGCTGAAAGGTGTTGACAGGAGAAGAGTTAGTGCGACTTACAGACATTTGGTTTACAGGTGTCAGGGACGTCTGTTTACTTTAAACTTGCTGGGGTAGCTACATTCCCTACAAATATTAGCTTACCGACTAGCTAAATGTCTGCAAACAAATGTGACGTGACATTTCTTCATGGTTCATATATGAATCGGTCATCAGGGTCAAAATGGTAACGTCACTAAACGCGTGTTGCAACGATGCACAAAGTTTAAAAAGACTGATGGTCCTGAAGTCTACTCTGTATATTCATAACCATTGTTAATTGATATTTGCTTATATTTGATATGGAAAGTGTAACTAAACTAAGTTGCCAGCAGGAGGCGCCACACAGACGTGTGGAGTCTTACGTGCATTTTTGTCAATTTTGATTATGATTGATTTGATTTTGAAAGAAGCTTATTTGGTTTTACTCATTGTTTTTAAGTTTGCCCATAAGAAGGAAACTGTGCCAACACATTTTACAAATTTATTTTATTTCCCTTCTTCCAGTTACTTTAAATGTACTTGGTTATGTTTGTTTTGAGATTGTTGAAAGTTTGCGAGAAGATTAAGAGATTGCATCACATTAATGCCACCCATGCACAGTATTATATTATTAGTTATGGCAAACCATTTTTTCAAATTATTCTGATGGCATAGGTTTTTGTTTGAAGAAAAAGTAGAAAATGCAGTAAAAATTGATGGAATCTCTGTGTGGATTTAACTTGATTTGATTTCACTTTATTTTCAAAATATTTTTCTGAAATTTATTGTGCGTCCCAAGACATACACGGTTTCACATACATAACATGACATTTAACCAAAATACTAGGAACATAATGTATATTCCTACAGTGCAATCAAGTAAGCAATGCACTGCTGTCTGTCCTTTTTGATACTTCCACCAGGAGGCGCCAATATTGGAAATTGTCATATTCTAAATACATAAAATTAGCACATTGTATTACATTAGTTTTCCTGTTTTAAGCATTTGGATGGGAATTTAATGATTAACATGTTAGAGTATGAAACATTCTCCAAGACTCTCTGATTATTGGTTGAATGTATTGCAGGGCAGCTATAGGCAGTAGAATAAACTCGGTGTAGTTGGAATAAGAGCTCTCAGTTCAGGCGATTTTTTAGTGTCTTGGTTATTTGCTGCACACCGAGCCGGAAGGGACAAGCAGAAGCTGTCAGTGTCAGCAGACCTGCAGCCTCACCAGGAGAATAACCACCAGCCTCCACTGCAATCATGAGGAATTCTGCTGAGGGCCACAGAAACTCTTGTTCCGGCCCTGGCTCCCATTTTAAACAGTATAAGATTTGGACTGACCCAAGTTAAACTAACGTATGTGCTATGGTATGACCCTGGTGTACTTATTTGTCCACAAATAAATGCAACTGTGTCCTCATTTAAGGTTTGGATTATGGGGACTCAGCCGAGGGCGTTTTTAAACAATAAAATGAGTAAAAAAACCAACTAAATCAAAAATATAATCCAACTTTAGGCCCAGAAAACCAACTATACTTACAGGAACTAAAACAATGGCCTACAGTAGTAGGTAGTTGTTGCCAGGGTGATCGGGACTCCCCTTTACATACAACAGTGAGATATTCACAAATGTTCAGACAGACAGAGATTGCCTCCCTCGCACTGCTCATTTGCATCACCGGTTTAAACACAGAGTGAATCGTTTTTCACCCGGGCTTCTGTGGCTCCAGTGTTTCTTTGCGTGCAGGTGCAATGGTCCTCTGAACTTTACACGACCTCTCAGCCAATCTTTCTGGTTGTTGTTTTTTTTTTTTTTTTTATTCTCCCAACCCTCTTGCTTAACCTGAGAGCTTACATATCATTCATTGTGCGTTACGTGGAACTCGTCACTCTTCCCAGTTCCACCGGAGCGCCGCTGGAGGAACAGGTTGAAGTGAACAGCAGTAACAGCCTTGTCTATTTTTCCATTTATTCTGTTCTTTCTCTTCTTTCTGCCAATGCCAGTGTTTGTTTCTGATTAATTTACCTTAACATTGAACTTTTCTGCACTCCCCGGAGGCGCAAAAATCGCACAACAGCTAATCGGCTCTGTCACCTTAAAGGACCGCTGTTGTTGTTCATATGAAGCGAGTAAAGAGAAGAAATATTTTAAAAGTATATTTAATGGGCATAAGGCGCAAAATGTGGTTCAGGAAAAGTGTTTTGTTGGAAAACTGTGTAGAAAACAGTTGGTATACAGTTGATGCTGTTGTGTCTCTCATCATCTGTGTGATAAACGACTCCAAGACTTTTTAAAGGATAGATGGTTGCATTTTAGACTAATTATTTTTCATACCTGCCCTCTCTTGCCTCACTCCCTCACTGTTTTTTTCTTCTTCTCTGGCGTGGCACTGGCACGGCACGGTAGCGTCCAATTGTAAACACACATATATTATAATACTCAATTGCTTCAATGGATTCGGGCTGGAAACCCCGCCTGTGGGCCGTCCCTCGCCGAGGCATTATATTATAGCAAGACAAGCGTGTCTCCGGAGACAGATCTGTATTCTGCCGCTCCAGACTGAGGCTCAGGGTGCCTCCAGCGCTTCAGACGAGCCTTTACAACACACAAACACACAGAGACATTTGTGCTGTCAGGACTGCTACACCTGCTCTGCTGCTCAGCTGAGACAAGACTGTAAACGGAGGAGACGCTTAAATTGGGGAGAAGATCATCCTTCTTTTTGGGGAAAATGAAACTTGAAGTTTTCTCTGCGCACCACTTCGCGCAGAAGCCGCTGGAGTTGTGCATGGACGCAGAGGGGGGAGTCCCGTCTCCTCTATCCGGGGACGAGCTGGGCTCGGACGGGGACTGCGTGGCCAACAGCCCGGCACCTGTCACGCAGAGCGCCGACTGCAGCAAGGGGAAGCCCTACACCCGCAGACCCAAACCCCCTTACTCCTACATCGCCCTCATCGCCATGGCCATCCGGGAGTCCAGCAGCGGTCGCCTCACTCTGGCAGAGATCAACGACTACCTGATGAAGAAGTTCCCGTTTTTCCGCGGCAGCTACACCGGCTGGAGGAACTCGGTGCGCCACAACCTGTCACTCAACGACTGCTTCCTCAAAGTGCTGCGGGACCCGTCCAGGCCCTGGGGCAAGGACAACTACTGGATGCTCAACCCGCAAAGCGAGTACACCTTCGCTGACGGGGTGTTCCGCCGCAGGAGGAAGCGCATCGCCAAGAGGTCCCCCAAGGAGCAGGAGAGCCCGGACATCCTCAGCGAGGACACCCGCCTCCCCGCCCCGGAGGAAAGGGTGGGGGCCAAGTTCTCCAGCTCCTTCGCCATCGACAGCATCCTCAGCACACCCTTCAAACGGAGGGAGGACACCCAAGTTGATGCAGAAACCCACGTCCCCCGGATCTACTGGTCCCCAGGGGCCCACGTACTTCCGTACACTCTGAGCTATCCGGCACAGCACACGTACCTGTCAGAGGGGGCGTACAGCAGCACGGAGCCCAGCAGGGATGCATTCACATACCTCCAGCAGCAGACAGCACCGGAGGCCGCTCTCCACGCGCTCAAGGTGCCCAGCAAGGCGCGAGGTTTCCATATAGACTCTCTGCTCTCATAAAACAGCCGGACTGCTGTCAGACTTGTATGTTTTAAACCCATGATGTGCACTTTTGTGGGCGCTCTTAGCTTTCAGTGCTTTAGCTGTTTACCTGTTTGGGACCTTCTGTCTGTCTCAGCATGACTGCTGTAAGTCATTTTGCAGTGAAAAAACAAACAAACAAACGTGGCGTGTTACAAATCCAACTGTGTGGTGACTCAGCAAATAGTTGCTGTCATCACAGGACATTCCACTGTGCGTGTGTGTGTGTGTGTGTGTGTGTGTGTGTGTGTGTGTGTGTGTGTGTGTGTGTGTGAGAGATGTTTAGAGAGTGTTTGTATTCACGTATCCATGGTTCATTGGTCATTTCTACTGTATGACGGCAACCCAAGTGCCACGTTGAAACATAAAAACTATTCATCTATTTATATTTTCATGTTTTGTATGACCTGCTGTATAAAATATTGTTGTGTGTATATATATATATATATTGACTGAGCTGCGTTGAGAAATCACGTGGCTGCACTAGAAACGCGTGGAAATGCCCGATGTTTTGATTCATGCATGCCTGGTATTTTTATGAATAAAAAAAACGTGAAACAATGGGACCCTGGTGTTCAATGAGTTCTTCATTATAGACATGAAAGGGTGTTTGTGAGATCAGAAGCAGGTGTACGGATCAGCGGGGGCGGGAGTGAATGGGCCTTACACCTGTTCAGCAGGAGAGCTACGGGTTTGACTGTAAAGGCAAAAAAGGATTGAAGTGTTAATCTCATAATCTTTTAAAAATGAACTCCAAAATAATAGAGTTAAGCTTAAAGTCCCGCACACTGCCTTAGGGCTCCTCTTACACTGCCGCCTTCAGTACTGACATTTCTATGAAAACATATGAATATTAGTGGTTTATTAATATGGCAAAAATAAAGTCAGTCTATTGATATACTGCAACCAAGGCAACAACCACAGCAAACATATAAAATGACAGATCAAAGAATAAAGATTAAACATAAAAAACACTATTGTTATAATTATTATGTCACACTTTATATTATTGTGTCATGCACATACAAGTGTCCAACCCACACGGTCTCATGAGACGCCAAAACCATCGTTGCAGTGGTGAAACACATGCGAGACAAGAACAGAACCTCTTATAATTCATATATAACAATACATTTCAAACAAAGATGTTTGTCTCAGGTTCTACAAATAAAATCTGCCACTAAAAAGGCTCCCTTCCTCAAACAAGCTTTATTAATAGTTATCTATCCAGAAGAACTCATCAGAAAGGAAGGACATTTTACTAAAATTATTATTATATTATATGTTAACAGCCCATGTATACTTTTACTGCTATATGTCAAAATAACAATATAAAATATGCCACACAATGCGTACCAAAAAACATATTAAAATGGTTTGGTGCACAAGTGTTTATAAAAAAAACCAACTAATAATAAACTAGAGACAAAACAAGAATAAAGATGCGGAGTGAAATGTGTCCGCACTGCTCTCATCGCATATAAAAGAAAGTCCATTTCTTGTCATCAAAAAATGATCAGTTTTGATTCTTTTTGTCGGCTGATGTGCAGATTTACAGATTTACATGCACACACAATATTATCTTCAGCAACACGCGCGCACAGTCCTGCAGGCGGGTCGCTGCTCGTGTCCGGGGGAGGCTGCAGTTGCTCTCCGCGGTCCTGAAACTGACCCCAGACCCATCAGCCGTTAACGAGCCATTGTTCATGTAAAATCTCTAAGTTCTGGGTTCTGGAGAAATGATTCGTCTAGAAAACACGTTTTGACTCCGACACACATTTCGTGGCCCTAAAAGTAAAATGGTATTCTTCTTATTGTCTTAATGATCTCCGATCATTCTGGTGTCACATGTACTCGGTTCCAATTTGTCTTGAGTATTTGTTTAGTGTAATAAAAAACGTTCGGTCTGAGAGTTTTCTTCAAACATATGCCTGCTAATTAACAAGCTCATTTATACCACAACGCTATCACAAAACAATAAGAAGAATGCCACAAAAATGAGACGTCATTCTCAAAAATATAACCTGCTACAAAAGTTATTTTGTTGTTGCAATTAAATGGAAATCAAGTGTAACAGCTTTATTACTTTTACTCTTATTCAACACAACAGATCCTCTATACTTAAAATATGTTAAATGACAAAATTCAAGCCAGCTTTTTTAACCTGTTTGGGGAGTTTTGGACATGAACCCTTCTGATTAGTCTAAACGAATCTGCAAATTCCAAAAACTAAATAGCCTGTATTTTTGTCACTGCGGTCATCTCAACGTTTGACCATGTTTTGATGACGCACTTCCAATGGCTGCACACTGAGCAGGCCTGCATTCTACATCTCATGTGCTCCTACTGATCGTTACGCACACACATGTTGTAGCTTTAAACCAGGAGCAGACAGGACTGAGGTCTGTTTTCAGAGCGCACTGAGCAGTCTGACAGGTGACAGGTGAGACTTCGCTCCTGTTTTCAGGGACAATGCTGCAACCTGCAGGTGAAACGCCGGAACAGCATACCTGTCTGCGCGGCTGTCACGTGTTCTCTCAGTATCCCTACATTATTGACACCCTTGTTATCATGACGCGCATCCTCCACGTTTGTAAACAGCCTTTCTCTGCATTTACATTTCAACCGGTGTCTGTGCCGACCCGGTCCACACCATCAGGAGGAACTCAGGCCTCTTCCAGGCCTGACTGCCTGTGAATAAGGCCCACTGTGTTATGAAACCAAACTTTAAGGCAGGCACAATGTTAGGAAGTCCAAACAGTCTGTCACTCCGGCAAACTGAACCGCGCCTGACCTCCCAGAGTCCCGGAGAGGCAGCTCCAAAGCTCCCTGCACCGCGACAGGAAACAATGGAGCAGCAAGCAGCCAGGAGAAAACCCGAGCACCCGAAAGAATATTAGATTACCGTTACAAGGACCTGAACTAGTATTTGTTTAATTTCATGAATGTTGTTTATTACAGGTTATATAATATATAAGGACAGTAAACAACACAAAAAAACAGGACAGTGGGACATTTGAGACAGCCCTAATTCTTATTATGTATAGGCTAAACATTGTGTTTGGATATTATTTTGGAAAAAAAAAATGTTTCGAAATATTTGTTGATGTTTATTTTAGTGAGAAATATAGGGAGCTTATGATTTTGTTCATGCAATATACTTCATTTAAATACAGTATAATTAGGCCGTGGCCATTAGATTTTTTTAAATGGCCTGAAATAGGTTACCTGAGGTCAGGCAGCCCGACAAACATTCTCTCAAAATCTCATCGATCTAATATTTGATGGGGGATAAACAAAATATTTGAGCCTAAACATGAAAACAAACAGAAGGCCTTATTATGTCGGCAATAGGCTCATATGGGCCTCCAGTCGTGACTCTATTCCAAAGACAAACCTTTCTATCAAAAACACCTCTGAATAGCTTTCGTGGTGGCCGCATAACACTTGATATTTCCAAAATGCTAAATTGGGAGCTCATATAATCTCGGTGCGTAAAAGCAGCCGGAGCGCCGTCTTCAAAGCGCTCACAGAACAAAGATTCCCTCTGCGAGCCAAAGCATCCTGATCTCGGCGGGGGTCATAAGTTTTGATGTCGCAGGAAATTTCTGGGGCCGTTGAGCTCCTCCAAACTGCTCTGTGTGGGTCATGGTGGAAAATGATTTTATCCGGACATCCGTTGTTGTGCAAAGTGCAAAGGTTATTGTTGCTGGTTATTGTTTGGACAATCCTCCAGGCTATATCTAAACTTAACAAGGTTGTGTCGGTAAACACGTGCGCAGACACAGATCTGAGTATGTGAAATCAAATATTGAATGATATATAAATGAAAATACTGAACTAGCTATGTTTTTCTGCAGAGTTTGGTGGTTTGTTTTATCTCCTACAAACCGCGTCATGGGCCCGTGGAAAAGTAAGGACGCAATAAAATGTACCTACAATTACATTGAAATATTACCCATGCAAGTCTAGAAATGAATAAACATAAAATACAGAAATCGTGACAAACATGCAGACCACAACCAAAAAGCTCTCGATTTAGCGACAACTCGATGCTTTTTTTGCTTCAAAGCGCAACGATCTCCGCTCCGTCGCAGCACGGATGTTGATATTACCTTTATGGGATATATAACTCCATCATGTTGGACAAATCTGTGTGTGATGTCTCCATAGGGGAGGAAACTGTCGACGCCCGCTCGCCTAATTTCGCTTTTCTCTCTCTAATGAACGTGGGGCCCAAGGGACCGGCTCTGGCCCGGGGCGGTAAGCTGACACTGGCGCGCTGTGTGTGGTATCCAGGGCCGGGCTTGATGGAAAAAGCCTGCTTCCACTCATGTCAAAGTCATTTACTCAGAGCAACCCCCCGCTTACACACGCACTGCAAAGACCACCACCTCTCCATCTCTCACACTCCTCGCCCCAGCCCGGCACCGCGACAGTTTGTTTTTGTTATCCTCTGGACCAGTTTGGGAGGAAATTATGAGCAAAATAATACAAATAATACAAGATTTGAAGTGCGTTTTTTATTGCTTCACAGCGATACGTTTGGGTATAATCTGCCGCAGATATCATGCAGGCCCAAGTGAATGTTTTGGGCTTCATGGTTTCAATTGCAAGCTAGACCTTTTTACACATATTGTGGTGTTTATTCGTGTCAGGAAAATGTATGATCTGTGACACATCGGGCTGAAATCACAGCTTCATACATGCAGGACCAGAGGGGGGAAAAGCTCGTTTTTTATCTTGTGAGTCTGGCGTGTGGCGCTGTTGATTGCGATGTCTGGGGGAGGTTTGATAGATGGCTTAATTGCGTGTAGTCCGAACTTGGAGAGACGGGGTGGGAGGAAGAAAGACGACGAGGAGAAGACAGAATG